>VZRR01005151.1:603315-748210 GCA_013398015.1 Oreocharis arfaki | reverse complement strand
GAGCAGTTTGGCATTTACTCTCAAGGACATGAGAAAATGCTTGCCCTTGAGAGAGCCAGGATAATCCACAGGCCCAGACTTTTGGAAAAAAAAAACCCAACACTAAAAAAACCCCATATGATGGGAAATTATCTCCTAGTTAATCGTTTTCCTATCCCCTAATCAAGCAGACACAGGGATTATCGTGGAGCAGGAGTGCTGACATTAGTTATTCACTTAAGCCACACTTTAAAATGCAATTCAGACATACAGGAATGGTCATCCCAATGAAACCTGACTGTAAGGTTATCAGGTGCCATCATCCTTGGCAAGTCTCTGCTCCAGTGACAGCAGGGGTGGCTCTGAGAACCTGCCATGCCAGGCACATCGAGGCACACCCCCGGTTCCTATCACCTTGGCCACAGTCAGCACAAAGGGGGCACTGCCCCATTTCGATGCCACCCAGAAGAGGCTGAGGGCTCAGTGTCCTCATTTACAGCAAGGACTGCTCTCCCTCCTCTGCCACAGCACAGGGATGAGGGCTCTGGCAGGAGGCATCTGCTGGGGTGATTACATCCCACAGTAGCACATCCTTCACCTCCCTGGGATAATAACAAATGTCCACCTCTGGGGAAGGTGGCTGGCAGCAAGTGTGTCTTGAAGAACATATATTTTGCCTGCCCCCTGCCGAGGCCAAGCCATTCACTCTGAAGCAGCAGCATTTAACACAGCTCAGCAGCGGTGGCAGTGACAAAACACAGCATGTGCAAGAGGAACGAGGAAATGACAGCTTGGGGTTGGGCTGGGAGCCCATGAAGCCAGGCTGGTCACCTGTCTTGGATTCCTGACTTGCTAGCCCACTTGCCTGAAATCTACCATCCAGCCCAGCCTAAGACAACACTAGTCTCTGAGTTTATTGTCCTGTTTCTTTTAACACAAATAAGGAGATCTGAAGGTTTAGTTAGATCCTGGCATCCCACAAGGCTCTACCAGAAGAAATTTACTTTGCCAGGAAAGATGTTCGGCCCCATTTCATCCCCAGATGTTCTAAGTACAGGAAACATTGTCCGCCTTGACCACTCAGGCAGAGCAGATGAGGAAAGATCACTGTGCTCCAGTCTCATTTCTGCAAGTTCACTTCTTAGAAACCAGCAGAATACAACCTGCTTACATTACATTGCTTGCAGAAAAAAAATTGCTATGAAAAACGTGAAGAAAATTAGGTAGGAGCAATGTGTTGGAGCCAGTTGTCTAATCATCTAAAGTTACAATCCTAAACCAGTCCCTAGACATCAGGAATACAGCTCAGTTCTCTAAAGTGCTGAGTTCTGACTGCATTTCAGCTCTGCATCCTCGCCCAGAATATTTCAAGATTATTAAATCACCCAGATACAATTTTATTCTGGGAAAAAAAGTGTGGTAAAAATAGTGAATAAAATCAGTAATTTTCATCAGTTTGTGTATCCTGCCTTTAGCTCCTTCCTTTTAAGGCTGCAGAGAAAGAGAAGTTTAAATCCCAGCGGTACACTGATGCTTTATAAGTTATTCCAGCATGAATGATCTCAACCTCAGGAACGATGTGTGCAAGCACTGCCAGAGCAGAGCAGACAGGCATGGAAGAACAACCCCTTTGTTGTCACGATTCAGGCATGTGATGGGTTCTGACACCTTTTCTCCGAGTGCCATCCATCACTCACAGATGTTAGCACAGAGCCACGCTACCTCCTCACCAAGGAGCTTTTGATTTCCACTGCCAGTCACAGAGGGAAACAAGTGCTTTTCCCTCCCTTTTTGCAACGAGATAAGAAATAACTTTGCACTTGGTATGTGCATCACAGTGGGCAGGCAGAGGATCTCTGCAGGGGCTAAGGGCACCTCTCTGCTGCCCTGTGCCACGGCACTGGTGCTGTGAGTAAGGCCTTGTCCCTGCGAGGGCACCAGGACATTGTCCCGCTTCGGTGACGGCCAGCACGCTCCAGGAGCTCAGTGGGGAATGCTGCCAGCACAGCTAGTGCTCAGACCTGGCTCACTTCAGGCTTTTTTAGTTTATAAATTAATCTAGCTGAGGGAAGAACCACCCAGGCTTCATCCCCTGCCACTGGCTCTGCTGCAGCAGCAGGGCTGGATCAGCAGGGCCTGCCTGGCTCCTGGCCTTGCCTTTACAAACACACTTAATGATCAGCAATGATGTCTTGGCAGCCTCACCCTCTCTCACTAATGCCCATGTGCTAGGAGGGCATTTTGCCTGCTCTCAGACAAGCCAATCCCGTTTAACAGGGCAGAGATTTAAGAGCAGCAGCCTGCCCGGCGCAGCCGAGTGCCAGGCAATCCTCTCGCTGCAGCAGCCAGGCTCCCCGCTGCCACAAAGCTTCTTCACTTAATGAACCTGCCTGCCAGGGAGGGAAGGGCATCACGGCGAGCGCGGCTTTCTGGAAGCCTGCTGCTGCTGGCTCACAGCAGCCCCTTCTGACAGGCAAGGAGACATTTGCTGCCTCTCTGCTCCCCCACGCAGCGACCGGGACAGCGACCGACAGGGACAGGCAATGAGGGAATTTATCTCGCTAGGGTTTGCGGGACTAAATGCCAAGGTGGCATCCTGCCCAGATGATAAATCCACCCACACGTGGATTCAGCGCAGTGTGCAGACTGCAGGCAACAGGCAGGCAGCAAGGGAAGGGGTGTGCCTGCCCTCCGGCCCCCCTCCATTCACCAAGGACACACTAATGCTCAGGTGTTATTCTCCATCAGTCCCTGGGTGAAGCTCAGTTTTACCAGACTCATAAAAAAGCAGCAGAGCACAGCTACCCCCGGGCTGGGGTTGTTGGCACTGAGCTGTCACCAGTTTGCACTGCTGGCAGGGGGTTCTGCCTGGCCAGCCCCCCCAGTTTCACTCACGGGAGGGCAGCCTCTGCCCACTTGCCTGGAGGATGCTCAGTGAGAGCAGCTGCAACTCAAGGACTTCCCCTGAGCAATCCAGCCCTTTGTGCTTCAAAGGATAATGCCGTTTTTCTCCAAGGTATCCCATTACAGAGCCATTCAAGGCAAATCCGTCATGTTACAGAAGAGCACGTTTCAGAGATCCACACACCTGGGCGGTGCCCACACAGGGAGGAGGAGAAGAAACAGCCTCCAAATTGGACCTTGTTTGCCAAGTCATCTCTCATCATCGACCTCAGCAAGCTTTTCTCCCACCACCACTGTTTTTCTGCTGCTACGATTACACTGAATGAGTTGTAGCATCTTCCTGGTGTGGATTGCCTTTCTCTGGCCATCATCCAGTGTTTGCCCCGTGAGTTCCCTGTCTGTCTCCAAGAAGCTGTCACAAATGGAGCCACAATAAATGTAATACACAGACCACAGCTTTCCAGAGAGCTGGCAGGCTCAGCCAGCAATGATAAAAGATCAATGAGAATTTCAATTGTTGTTTTAAATGCCTGTTGGGCTGCAAGCTCCCTACCTTTGATCACCAACCACACACAGTGGGTTGGTTTTTTTCTTTATTTAATTTGTATGCACAGGGTGGATGAGAGGTTTAGGATTCCATAGCGATGAGGGCACCAGAAACAAAAAGTGCTGCCCATGGAGTCCTTCCCTCAATGATAGACAGGCTAAACTGGAAACACAGAACAAGGAACAGGCATGGACTAAACAGGTCCCTCCATGAACCTCAGAAAGAAAAACTCTGCTGAACTAAAGAAATGCAAATGCCTCTTCCTCCAGGTTTCTTTGCACTTAGGACTATTACTTTCCTTCAATATCCATTAACAGAAAGGAGCTACACTGAATTTTCTCAGCCCACAGGCTCCAAGTGTGTTGTGCTAGTGCAAGGACCAGGTCCCTCCACTGCAGCACACCAGGCGTGGGCAGATGCCAGCTGGTGCAGTGCTACCTTGGCTGGTGCCCGCTGAGGCTGTGACCCCTCCTCTCCAGCTGCAGCTGGCGTTTCCCAGCCTCCTGCTGGCATCTCTCTCGGTGGGCAGCGAAAGCTTCTGCAGCACTGTTGTGATGGGAGCTCGCCATCAGAGGATGAAAAACAGTTTGCAGCCAACTGTAATATCATTTCAGCAAACAGCACAATAAATCAATGGCTGTAAATTAAGCACTTTGTTTACTCTCCACACAGCAAGGCTCTTCCCTGGATGCAATGCCAGCATCAGCAAGCACTGCCCAGAGTAGCTGCCTGGCACACTGAGCTGATGAGGGAGCTGTGCCACCCTGCGAGATGCTGGGACATGGGCACATCCATCCACAGCACTGCTCCCGTCCTGCTCTGCTCCTGCTCCAGGCAAGCAGCCCTTTGCTGATGGCATGTGCACGTTTCAGTGCTGGCTGGAAGGCCCCCAGGGACAGTGATAAGTCCGTCCCTTCTGTGCCTCTCTGCCGCTGCCTTTGGGAGGGCATAGGAAAGCACACGGGATCCCCATGAATGCAGCAGCAGGGCAGGTGGGAAGGTGAAAGGGGACGAGCTTCTGCCATCGAGTCCCAGGCTCACTTGCTGTCTTTGCTGAGGCTGTGACGGACAAGAAACTCTCTCATCACCACCCCAACCCCATTAGAAGGAGAGGGGATGCTCCAAGCATGACAAACAGGAGAAACAGAGGCTGCACCTCCCCCTGCCTCCATGCTCAGCTGTCAGTGGCACAATGGTTGGCATGAGGCATTCCCTCCCCAGGGAGGGATCCACCTGTGCAGCATCCACCCCCACCATCCCTAATACTGGTACCAATGACTCTGGCCCTCCAGCTGGCACTGCCCCGGACCCTCTGTCTGCAGAGTGGGATCACACCCTGCCCGTTCCCCAGCCAAACACCTTCAGCCCTGTTCAGCCCACAGTGCATTGATTCTTCCCCTCACTCCCACCCCCACAATGTGTGAGAGACGAGACCTTTACTGGTGCTTTTTATGATTTCCTGGTAACGTGTATATGTCTCCCTTTTGGCACTTTAGAGTAGAGGTGAGACCTGAGCTCCTATAAAGTACCAACACCAGGAAGTGGAACAAGTCCCTCTCCCCACATAAACAGTGCAGAATAAGCAGAGCAGTAATTCACCCAAGCTTTCAGGGATTCCCCTCCACCTTTCCCTTTCATCTGAGCTGCCACTCTCCCTCTCTCTCCCAGTGCCCCGCTCCCCCTTGTCCTGCCTGTGCTAGCTGTGGCATTTACAGGCAGGCACTGGATTAAGGGAAAAGCCCACCAGGAGCTTTGGTACTATTGTCCATCTCACAGTCTGTTCAGTTTAACCATTATAATCCCTGCTTTGGGGTCAGGTGTGTCTTCAGCCACAGAGGAGACAATTTGGAAAGGTCCTACATGACTGCTTCAAGCCAGAAGTACTCAGGTATCTGGGACCTCAGAGGGCCACACTGAGACACTGATGGACACAAACAGAGGTAACCCCAAAGAGGCTCACACGGGGACAAGCTGGGAGAGGAAACAGAAGCAGAAAAATGAGGAGGGGAGAAAATTCACACAGCAAATCACAACACCTAACACCTAACTAGGGGTACAACACCTAGCACAGCCCTGAGAGCCTGGCCAAAAATCAGCACATCACCATATCCTGCTCTCATTAGGCATAGAAAGCCTGTAAAAGGAATTGTTTCTTCCGTCTCTGACCAATAGCTGGTCACCTCCTCCAAGAAATGAGCAAAAAGCTGTTTGCTGGTAACTCAGCCAAGCAGCTACTTCTCTACACTCGGGGCAGAGCTGCATTTTAACAGAAGAGCAATCCCTGCACTTATTTGTAGTTAGCACGGTGGCTGCAGGCCCTGTGGGACTGGGGACATTACATTTGTGAATGACAGCAATATTTCAGAAGATGACAGCGATAGCCAATATAGACTGTTGAGTTCCCTGTGAGGAAGTATTATGAAGCCCATAAAAGCTGCAAAGGACTTTGCAATTGCCATCAATTTAATGAGGAGGATGCTGCAGTGATGGGCAACAGGCAAAGACCTGAAAAGAGATTTTCCAGCTGAGACAGGAGGGAAATGGAGCATGCCGGGTACAGACCACAGGAGGAAGGAACCAGAGCTGAGAACTGAACACTGATTCCTGCATATCAAGTCACAGTCGTAGGCTATAACATGATAAAATATCCAAGGGAATTCATTCAATAACTTACTGTGAGGGCTTTTGTTTCGCTGTGACTTTTTTTTCCTGTGGACCGTTGAAAATTGACTACTGTATAATTATTTGTGAACACGTCTTTCCCACATTTTCAGCCAGCTCCAGGGAAGTGAGAAAGCTGTATTTACTCTGGTTCAAGTGCTTTGACTCTCAGCAGAGCAAGCGTAGCATAAATCCCCAAGCCTCCCAAAGGGAGCATGTGGACCACTCTGAACTCATCGACCCCTCTGCAGCGCTAGCCCTGGATTGCTCCTCACATCCCAGCCCTGGATACACCACTCCATGCAAGCTGGGAAAATAGCTGGGAGCCTCCAAGCCTTTGCTCATCTCTCAGATAATGCTTTCATTTCAGTGAGGTGGGTACAGGTACCCTGGGATGAATTCAACTGTAAATATTCAGAGTGATTCATTGTTTGGCTTTCCTCTCCAATCTAAATAGTTGGAGCTGTCAAAATTGATCTGAGTTTTTACGGTACAATACTTTAGAGAGAGAACAAACTGTGGATTAAATTTGCTGTTGTGGCCCAAAATAGCTTTCAAATATCAACACAGGCAAGATACACATAAAAGAGACTATTTCCTTGTGAAGCAAGGCAAGCCCTCACATCTCCATTTAACTGCTTCTCCCTGGAGGTGCACAGCAGAAAGCTGAGCGTTTGAGCTGCCTCCTTCCCTTCCCCATCACTGGGTTAACTGGGAGCTGTGTAAAAATCTTTTTCCTCATAAAAAGTCCCTGCTTGGGCCCAGTAATCTGCCCAGGGTGGGAGCAGAGCTGAAAATAACGAGTGGCCCTTGCTTTCTTATCATATCATTAATGTAGTGCTTATCATAACAGCAGATTACTTTTGTTCCGTGGGTACAACTGCTCTGGCTTCTATTGCTGCACTCTGCACCCTTCCAGTAAAGAATAAAAAGGAGCATGGATCATCCAGCCTTCAGGTCCAGGGACATTCATGGGTTTGCACACCCCTTTCAAGCACACAAGCATCCTTGTGGGGTCAGTGATCCTCTTACCCCCTTCCAACAAAAGAGCCTGACTCTGCCTCCCCTTCCATTGCAGGGAAGCTGCAGACACAAGGGCCTGATGGCAGACTGGAGGAAAAAATGAAAAAACAAGGAAACAAGGAAAAAAACCACCCACTTAGACAAATAAAGAGCAGATAAAATCTTGTCTGGTAACGCCCAGGTTCCCAAGGTCTGGAGTGCTGAGTAGCCTCTGTGTGATTTTCTCCTGAGGCTGCCACAACACCTCCTGTAGGTGTACAAGCACACGTGGATATTGGCCTGTCCTCTTCTGGTGGGACATGTCCTGCATCTTGGGGTTTAACCCTGAGACACTGCAGCTGACAAAACACTGCTCCTCTGAGTCTGCCAGGGTGGCATCAGTAACTTGGTCTCCACCACCTTTCTTTGGCATAATCCCTTCTCCATGGATACCTGCTCCCAAGAGATTCCCCTCTGGCTGCAGTTCTGCTACAGGCAGCAGGGTATGTTCTGTCACTTCACGATGAGAGAGGAGCACAACGATGAAAGAAAATCCCTGTCCAGAGGGAAAACATTCTCAATTTAAAAAGACAGAAGAAGAAAACTATTTTTTTCCAGCTGGAAAAAATCCATGGGTGGCTTTCTAAATGTGAGCTACGTGTGGGTATCGTTGTAATCCAAGGCAGTCCACATCCCACTATGAGCACAGCAACATTCCAATTACACCAAGTGCTAGAGAAAAAGATAACACTTTCTTTTGTTGGTTTCACTTTAAAAAAACCCTGAACAAAACAAACAAAAAAACCAGAACAAGGCAGTTTCTTGAAGGAAGGCCAACTTTCACAGGAGGCACCTTCTAGCATTTCATGCAAAAATTATCAAGCAAGCCACTGTGAGGCGATATTTTTTTTTTTCAGTACAAACAAAAAAAAAAAAAAAAACCAAACAAAAAAAACAGAAAAGAAAGCACTAGCAGGTGAAATTTTGTGGAAGGGAAATTAGGAATTCCTCACACAAATATACCACTGTTATCAGCTCAGGGACTGTGCAAAAGCAAAAAGGGGCATGAGAAAAAAAAAGCCAAAGAATGCTCCGAGTTTCTACAACAATTTTTCATTGTTCTGTTTGGACATCTCCTAGTAAAGCTTTTTCTTTTTTTGGGGGGTGCAATGTGAAAGTCACTAAATGCGTGTTTTGACCTTTAATTCAATAACTAAGCTCATGCTGGGGTCACAGACTCTCCTGTATGACTTATGGACTTGGTTAAAACAAGCAAGCTTTTAAATCAGGTGAGCCCATGGTGCTCCCACAAAGGTCAGGGCAGAGGCCAAGGCACACTCCTTGGCTGGAAGATCAGCAGGGATTGTTTCAAGATAAACAGATAAAGCAATTAATGTTCATTACAGACTGGAGATTTGAAATAAATTGTCCTTCACCCAAGACACCACCACACTGCAGGTCAGACCAAGAATCACCTGTGCAGCCAAAGTGATTGACTAAATACTGGGCTTGGGAGCAAAAGATGAGGCAGAAAAGCTTGGTGACAAGAGGGAAAACAGTGGCCCAAGAAAGAGCTCTTTAGGCCAACTATTGGCTGGCAGAGGCCTGGAGCCATGAGCAGGGAAACACTTTCCAGTTTAAAAGTGGAACAGTGAAACAAAAGAGGGCTTGCTGCATCCCTCCTAAAAACCACCTGTGACAGAGACCACCCCAGACTTCCTCCCAATGACCAGGATAAGCTCTAACAAGAAGAAATACTATGAGAAGATGTGTGTTGCACTTCCATGGTGTTTGTATCCATGTGACAGCGTGCCTGTGCCTCAGTTTCCCCCACAGAGGACAAGGCTACAGGCTGAGCTTTTTCCAGAAAGAGGCAGAGCCCCTTTCACTGTGGGCTGTGGCACCCGGTGCCCAGAGCAGGGGAGGTGCTCAGTGCCACAGCAAATGAAGAATCCTGGGTGAACTCCCTGCCTCGTGGCTACAGCAGTGCTGTGACCACAGCCACGTGGACACCATGCTATGAAGAGGAGTTTCCAGGGGAAGAGACACATTTATTAAAAGAGCCCTGGAGGCAGGAGGAAGGGGCTGCTTCCCAAAGCACCAGGCTCCTCTCCAGAAGCCCCGCTGCGTCCCGCTGGACTGCCAGCGGCAGGCAATTAATAATGTAGTGGCTGTCTGCTCCTGCCAGGGACCCGGGGGAGGCAGGCCAGCAGCTGCCTGCTGCTCCATTATTGAACAGATCTGAGAACAAACGTAATCTGTTTTCCATTTACTCTTCAGGGATTACTGCATGCTGCCTTTGTCTAGAAACTGTCTCCACTTTGCAAGCCTTTTTCCATCCCTTTGCACAGCCCTGGTCAGTCTCTGGCCTCAGAGGGGCTCCTGATTTCATGGCACATCTCTGGATCTCACACCTTCTAAGCCAGGCTGCAAAATTAGACCATGAATAACCAAGAACTGGGAGAGGAGGACTCAGTTTCACAGGGTTCCTCTGCAGAGCATGTGAAGAGAAGAGGAATTGTAGGTGCAAAATATGGGGAAGGTTTGGAGATACAGTCTTACACCCTTTAAATTAAAATCAAATAACCCAAAAGACACAGATTTGGATTTATCATTGGAGCAAGCCACCTCTCCTCACCATCAGTATGAGCTGACAGGAGATGGTCCCACACTCAGGACATGGGCATGGCTCCAGGCAGACAGGGGCAGATCTGTCACTTTACCTGCTCCTGCTTTGTTTGCCTTCCAGTAGCAATAACTGAGTCACCAAGGAAAGAGGGACATTTGCCTTCTGATTTACCCAAGACTACAAGCTGTAGCAGAGGTTGTCTGACTACTCTCAGATCACAACTGCAAAGTAAATCCCATCTCTACATGTATTCCAGTGAAGGGCAACAGAATCCAACAGGATCCCTCTGAAGTGCCTCAGACTGTATCTCTGGCACCAAGAACAACAATCATCTGCCCAGCAGATAATCTTCATCTGGATCCCTGGGGCTGTCCCGCTACAGAGCAGTGCCACTCCTGCAGTTTACGAACAAGGCTGGTCAGAGCAGGGCTCTGATTTCTTACTGCACTAAGGACAGATGGATGATAAGGGTAGCTAATCCCTGATCACCATCCAAGAGCTTTTTTGCAAGATCTGGAGCAGAAATATAAAATTACTATTCCCCAGGCTATTTCTACACAGTTGCCATTTGCATCTGTCAGCAGGTGGCACGGGAACGAGAATCTCAGCTCTGCTGCCGGAGGCAAGGAGACCATGGATGACTCCTGCAGATACAAGCTTTTCTGAAAGCTCTCTGTAACTTTTGGGTTCACTGTTTTTGCCTCAGTCCCTCCAGCACTCTGTATTCCTTTTCTACATGAAGAAACAGCTTAAAGTGCTGTCATGAGCTAACAGACAAGTCCTAATGGGTCTGTTCACCACCCAACCTGCAGGCAAATGTTCCTCTGCATTACGGCAGGGCTGTTAAAGGAAGGACACCCTCTGGAGTATTGCTGGCACTTCTCACACCAGCTAATGCTTTCCCTGCAGAGAGAGGGAAATTTGGGAGGAGAGAAAAAAGCAAAACGAGATGAGAGAGAAGAGAAGAAAAACGGAGTCTGCCTGTGTTGCAGGTGGGCAGCCAACTTCTGTCCGCTTGAGAAAGGACATGTTACCACAGGCTCAGGCCTCCAGAACTTGGCTGCTGTACCTGGTAAGCACACACTCACTTTCCTAAGTTACCTGGCTTCTCTGCAGTCACTGTGGGCTGCCAGCATTTCACCAACTGAGGACATGCTGCCCATAACAGGACCCCAGTGTTACCGTAAGGTGCTGTTATTTCGGGTCTAACCTCAAAGCTGAAGGAGTCAGAAGAGCTTGTTTGCCAACGAGACACAAGACACCATTTGAGAGCCACTCAAAGAGGCTTCCTGAAGTCCAGGGCCGAGAACAAAAGCCCTTTTGGTACAAAGCCATGACAACACTAACGTATATTAACCCATGGCACATAAATCCTTTAAACAGCATGAAGAAACCATTAAGCAAAACCCATCAAAACCATATAAAAATCATGCTTGCAGAGCAGGAAAGGGGTGGAGGAAACATACAGTGCTTTCTGAATGTCTGGCTGAAGAGGGAATGTTTGCAGAAAGAGTGCAAAGACCCCAAGGAATCCATTAAATTCAGCATCACCACAACGCATTGCCAGTGTGGAAGGCCTCGTTACTCTCTAATCATAGCCTCTAACCCAAAGCACAGAGCGGCTTCCCTGAGATTTGTACCTGGAGAGGATTGGCAGTACTTCCTTTCAGAGATGCTGTCTACAACCTCTTGCTCTGACACAAGAGGATATCTGATGTCCACGTGCACTGCACTGAACCAGAACACTCACCCATTTCAGCATCTTGAAATAATTGAGAGTCCTTGGAGCCAAATGCAGAAGTGGCTTAGCAGCTGTAAGGCAGCAGCACTTCGTTCCCATGCTGTGTGTTCATATGAAGACCTCAAAGCTCTTTGAAAACATCACAGTGTTGTAAGGGCCTTGCTGGAGCCATTATTAAACTCATTTAGCTGGTGTGTAGATGAAGGCCCAGACAGGATAAACAATCTTTCCGCTGAAAACCGACCACCTCTGAAATGGCAGCCCAAAACAATTAAAACTCTCATTTTCTTTACTTATCCCAAACATTTTTCCATTTCACTGGTGAGGCAAGGGGACATTATTGCAAATGTTCCCCTCCCCATCCTCATTCACTCTTCATCCCCGTCTGTTCTGAGACAGCAGAAGCAAAAGAGTTACCACGTGTGGGGAGGGAAACACCTCCTTCCCCCTTTGGGTGGGTCAGCACACCATGGCTGCTTTTACTTCTGTGCTCCTGCACAAATGCAGTCACAACTGGAAATCTCCACCCTCGACCTACACCTGCCATGGGCACACCAGTCTGTAGCATAGCAACAGGTTTTGGCAAGCAGGAGTGCTTGCCACACACCAGAGGGCTTGGCTGGCCAGGCTGGATACACAGAAGTAATGGAAAAAGGGAGCCATCCTTCTGCCACATTAAGGACATCGATCAATGAAAATGCTGCATCGAACAGCCTAATAGCGTTGTTAAAAGATCATTGCTGCTTCTTTAGCTAACAAGTCAGCTTCTGAAAAAATCATTTTTTATGGAACCCAAGAAGATATATCAGCACTGGCTGAGATCGCCAGCAGGTGTAAATTGATGTAGTTCCACGGACGGCCATGGGACTGCCTTGATTTAAAATCAGCTTATAACTTAAGCATGTAGTATTTTGCAGCAGTAAATAATACCCATGAAAATTAGACAAGGAGTGAGGGGTCAGACAGGCTAAAGCTATTTTCTGTCTGTAGTCTCCATTCTATTTCCATGCTGTGGAATTCTTTCAATAGTGCCGAGATACTCAGGGTCACCTGTAGGGTCCTGGCTGGTACCAGTGAGCTGTGACACTGTCATGAATCAGGCTGTTTCCTTCAGACTGAAAACCAGGGAGGGCTGGGGTGGCAAAAACAAAATGCAGGATTCCTTCTCTTGCCATAGCTACTGGTTTAATCCCAAATGATTTGAACGGTTCCAAAAAGGGCTTTTTAAAAAATATATGTGGTGTCCATCAGGAGAGAGAAATAGGTTTTGCTTTCATGACTTTTCACGCTTCAGAATTCTTCGCCCTGATCCCAGAAGCTCCTCTGAAGGAGGAATAACCTTCACCAAGATGGCAGAACCCCCAGGGACTGTGTACTGGGGTGGGGTGGGCACAGGCTCAAAAGGCAGGGGCAGTTTGTGAAGGAAGGCCCTGCTATGCACACAGCAACACGATCTGCACAAACCCTGATCTCATCAGCTCAGGTTAAACCCAGAGAGATCATTGAGATTAGCAGGATTCCAAGGCAGTATCCAGCTGACTTCCCACGGGAATTAGACAACTCTGCCCTTGAATCTTGCCCTTAGGCTCAGGTACTGCATTCCACTTGCTGCAAGCAAACAACACTGGAGAGAATACAATCAACATGGCAAAAAACAAGTCAAAGAATGGAACAATTTCCTGCATAACTGCTCCATGTGCTTTGTCTGGAAGTGGATTCTGAGGACATGAGTAATGCCAATCCCAGAAGAATAAAAGGCAATGTGACTGCAGCCCAGGGAAGGAAGCATCTCCTGTGAAACACTGGAAGCAGACCAGCATCCCGCAGAGAAGAGCCCTGCTTTTGCCAGCACGATCCATGAACGCCAGCAGCTCTGCCCACCAGCAGCCAGGCTGGTACCACCCATCCCAGGCTCTGATATCACTCCAGAGGTGAGAGCTTGAGCTCATTCCTGCCCCTGGAATTCCTGGGCCACCTGAGCTGTGCAAGCAAGGCTGGCCAGCAGTCTCAGGAGCTAAACCTGCCCTCAGGGCCCATTCTGGCACCACTGGCTCTCAGTTATTGTCCTGCTTGAACCCCATGAGCCCCAGGGCTCAGAACGGGCTTTTTCATCCTCCAAAGGAAGGGCAGAGAGGCAACAAATTAGGGGAGGATTTTTCAAGGCCTGATCCTTTATACAAAACGACAGATAAGTGGGGGGAAAACAGTCCCATCTTTCCTCTCTCTTTCCTTCTCTAACCACCACAGACACATCTTCAGGCTCCCCCGTGGCTGGTGCCACTGAGCACAGCAGAGCAGACGAGCTGCACGCAGCCCCTTGCTGGCACCGTTTGCTCTGCTGCCTTCCGGACGCCTGGCAAGCAGCAACTTCCCCAGCCCATAAATCGCACAGGGCTCAAAATTAAGTCTCCTGCCTCCACTCCTGGTTTATTAACCCCATGAGGCATTAGGAGACCTTTTTAGAACCAGAATGGCCGATAAAGGGAAAGGCAATAAAGCAGAATTGGCTCTCAAACAACCAAGCTTTAGTCCCCAGAAAGATGCTTCTGGTCATATCTTTGAAACATTTATTCCAGCTATGGCTCTGCCGCCTGCCTGCCTGCCTGACCTCCACCAGCCTTGCAATAGCAATGCATTCAGAGACCAGCAGCTGATTATTTTGTAAAGACTGCAGCATAAACATGAGAGAACAAGAAGCAACACACTGTGTTGTCTGCAGCAAGACCTTCCAGGAGCATTTGTGCCTTGCCAAATCAATTCTCTATGATCTAACGCCTCGGAACACCTCACCAGGAGCTGGACAGTTGAAGAACCCTTCTCCCTGACTTTTAGGAGGAAAACCTCCAACCACTTCAAAGGCAACAACATTTTCACCTTATGTGAGGAACAGCTGCACAGGTGTAAGCCAAAGATGCTTTTATCACCTCACACCACTTTGGCATAAAGGACAGCACATGGGAGGATCTGGTGTCACTTCTGTCTCGTTCCAGCTCTGGTCTCCAGGCAGAGAAAGCACCAAGACACCCAGCCCAGGGCTTATCCACCTTCTCAGCATCAGAGCCCTGTCAGCACAACAAGGGATGTAAAGGTGACCTGTATCTCTAATAAGCTGCCAGGTCTCAGTGTTCCTTCACCTCGCTGCCCCATCCAATGAGGTGCATCTCACTAATCTGCTTATTTCCCCTCGCCTCTGAAGCCTCCTGCCAACAGCAACAAAACCCATTCTGTGTATCAGGTACGCCTCATCCCCATCACCCAGCCCCTTGTTATGTCCTGCTCTCTGGAGAGGAGAGCCTGCTGTGTTTCCAATTCCGTGCCCCAATCTCTTCAGACAGATTTCGCAGTAATTGCAGAGCCGAGCCGCCCGGGCTGCGCGGTGCCTTCGCTTCAATGTTTATCCAAGGTGCCACGGATTTCCAGCTGTGATCTGTCAGCGATTATTTCCATACCCTTCACTTCACCCCTGTATGCAGGCATGTACCGAGGACAGAGCAGTAATTAAAAGAATTGGGGTCTATTTAATTACCTTCTGACACGATAGCACAACGGCTGCCTTCAAAGCAGGGAGACTCCCAGCAAATCAGATGGAACGGCAGTGGAGCAGCAGCGTGGGACCTGCACCACATTAGCACAGGTTGCCTCTGCTGGCAGGGGGGATGGAGCATTTGGTCCTGGCTGGCTCAGCAGGAGGCAGGCTGGGGCTAGAAAGGAAGGGGGGGTTGCCCAAATCCACCTGCATGAGCCAGAAAGAGTTGGTTTCACACAGATTCAGGACACCTCATCCCTCAAGCAGAGGAAAGGTCTCCTCCCACACAGCTTTCCCCTCTCTCCTTAGCAGCAGTGCCTGCTTTCAAGAAGACAAGAGTAGCCTGGGAAGGCAATGGGTAGAGGAAGTTAAACCTGCACCTTCCGCAGCCCAGAGACCTTCAGAGGACCCTGGGGAAGTATCCAGACTGTCCTACAGCCTCTTCTGTGGGAGAGCTGAACTGTGAATGTCAACCACCACACAGCCTCAGGAGAGGCACCTCAGAGCACCATGGGGCAAGTGATCCTGAGAGGAAACTTGAGTGGCCTGCAAGTGCCAGGGTGAACTCCTGCACTGGAATACTGGCACTGAGCCTCTCTCATTTGTTATTGTGTCAGGATGTAATTGCTTCCCCTCATCACCCTTTCACCCTGCATCCCATGAGCTGGGTCTATGTACGTTTGTACTCGTGAAGGTCATGGTTCTGCTAAAGGCATCTTATTTTTGTCTCCAGCTCAGGCAGAGGGCACAGAGCTCTGGGGAAGGATGCCCCACTGCCCTGCTTCCCAGTAGGTGACCTCAGCCCTCCTGCTGCAGGAGATGACTTTTAGCAGCTCTTCTTCCCTAACAAGTCTCACCTCTGAGCTGTACCCTCCATCCTTTCCTGCCTTAAGGGAACACAATTATCTTCAGAGATGTCTGGAAATTAATAAAGCCTTGGTGATGGCTGGAACATGGCTGTGCCAGGACCACCACAGCAGCCTCAGGCTTGCTCAGTCCTGCCTTTGAGGATGCTGGCTCCCCACACCAATCTGTTACAAACCTGCGGTGAAGAGGCAGGATGTAGAACCCACAAACTGTTCCTCTGCAGAAAGGAAATGAAAACCAAGCAGAAAAATCTAACCACACACTCCCAAGCTCGTCAGGAGACAACCAGAAAGAAGCAAAAAAAGGAGATCACTCAAGATGACAGCAGAGTCTGTGCCACCAGCCTGATTCACACCAACTCCAGGAGGAGCTGCAGGTGCAGAGCACCTCTGAAGACAACGTGTTTTTAGCTTTTTAAGTCACCTAGAAGCTCACAAATACAGGCCAGATGTTCCTTTAGAAAGACAGCCTGCCATTTCCTCCTGAAACAGAAAGCCCTTTCAGAATCTGTCAGGATACTGAGTTTTTTACATGACAAAAATTGAGTTACGTGAAAGTCTCTTCCCCTTGAACAATTCAGTGAATTCTGTCTCCTCTTTTGGTTTTACTGGTCCAAAACAAGAGAAGGTGCCCGTCTTCTCCTAAGCTGTTTGCTGGGTATATTCAAAACACGGGATATTCTGGCTGATTTTGGGTGTAAGAATCAATGTCACGTCTCTGTTCTGCAGAGGGCGGCTTCTCTCAGAGCCCAGCGACAATATGCACATTTATGACTTGAAATTCATTCTCTGGAAAAGTCCTCCATGCTTTGTTTAAAATTCATTGTTTCTTGTAAAGCCATTCGCTGGAATATTAATAGAAGGAAAATATATAAAAGGAAGAAATGCAGCTGACAGGAATTTGGTTAAAAATTCAAACCAATGTTCACAGGACTTTTCAATTCCTCAGCTCTGGGTTGCGTAATTTTCAATGCACAGGCCCTGAAACAGGCCTGACTTCTAATGCTATTTTGAAAAGAAAAGACATGATTAATGTTTTGGCAGATTCCTAATTTCCTTTTCAGCTCACTGTGAAAATATGATTGAAAATGCAAAGGCGCCATAAAAAAAGAAAGGAGATGAAGGACAGAACATTACACAGGAGAAAAGGGCCTCCATCACCAAAGAGGTCAAAAACTGGGTTTCCCTTAATAAAAGACTTGGCAGTGCTGGGTTAAAAGTGGGACTTGGTGACTTTACAGGTCTTTTCCCACATAAGTGATTCTGTGATTCTGTGTTTGGGTCCAAAGCAAGCACACTAAGAACAAAAGGTGCACAAACCCACTTTCCTTTGGTGGTGCCCCAGAGGGCTGAGGAGAACAATTGGTAAGATCAGTGGCTTGGAAGACACCTGCAGCTCCTCTCCCACAGCCACCATTTGACACCACACTGCAGGGGGGAGTGATGACTGTCCCAGTGACAGACCCATTAGAGCATTCAGGTCCTGTACCTAATTTACATCCCACTGCACGTCTTTCCATTAGACAAAACAAATACATATGATTCTATGAGTAATATCATTCTAAGTTGCAGAAGAAAAGAAATTGGTGGGGAAGGCAGGAGGGAGAAATGTCTGAAGCAGTTATTAACGAGAAACTACCCTGTAATTACACAGATTACCATCACCCCATCTAACGGCAGCAAAACCACGCTGAATTAACACCCAAACACTCCCGACAGGCACAAACGATTTCATAGCAGAGTTCTCCTTACCACAGACTCTGCAAGTAGCAGAAGACTTGGCCTCACAGATGGCATCTGCTCTCTATCCACCCCCTGTTTATCTCCAACCATAATTAAGAAAATCACCAGCAATCAGAGGCCGTCAGCTGCTCCCAGCCCATATTGGAACAGGGCTGGAACAGCTGTGTCACAGCTTTGTACCATTATCCTTCCTCCACCTCTCTAACCAGTAACAGCTCCATGAAGAGTAGACCTTGCTGCACGTGAAACACTTCAGAATAAAGGGATGGCCTGGCTCTGCTTTGTAAGCAGCAAAGAGGGGACAGCACCACACAAGCTGCCTTACTGGATCTGTTCAGTCACTACTACTGCTATTGAAAGGTACAGAGGCTCGATGTGACTGTGGCACACCAAATAAAGCAAAGATTTCACTCAGCCTTTATCCAAAAATAAGCAGTTAACCAAGATCACTGCAACCCTTCTGGGACTGGAACATGACCCATGGTAATCAAACTCACCAGTACAGGCCAGAGGAGTGAATAACCCTCCTGGGAACTGCAGCTGCAATTTCAAATGAGCAGAGCACAACCATCTGCATTGGAGTCTGGCTGTGACAGCTGTTCTTCAAGACTTCTTCAGACTTCCAACATCCTTTCAGCCACCTTTATCTTCTGTGCAAATCTCCTCCCAGAACTCAGTCCCTTGTAAGAACACCAGGAAAAATGACCTGTCGAGTGTTGACTTAAAGCAGGGAAAGAGCAGGGCCAAATTCAACCCCATCCTCCCCGAAGGCCGTGACCAGGGAGGAGCAGGTCAAGGGCATTGGTGAGCCAGTCCAGCAGAGCTTTTCCCCCACTGTCTTAACTGGGAGCAATGCTGCAGCCCTCTTCCTTCCTAGCTCTGGTCCCTCCTGACATGTGGGCTGTGGCATCTCCTGTCATGGCGTGGCACTCCCTCCCTGCTGGTAGTACAGGATGAGCACAAAGCAGCAGCAAGAAGGAACTCTATATCCATAGAGCACTGGGCCACTCAGGGGGCAGACAAGGCTGGGACACAGCACCTCTGAACTCTCAGTCCTCAGTGTTACGAACAGTGGCTCCCAGGGAGAGCTGGCATCACGCCACAGTAGCAATGTGCAGGTCCTAGCTCCCAAAGGAGGTCTCAGCAGTGACTAGCACCACCCTGAGCAATGCTTGGTGGTGTCACTACATTGCCATGGAACCTGCCCATGACACTGCAAAATCTCCCCGCTGGGCTGGGAGCTGAATGGGTGCCAGGGAAATCCTCTCCCCAGACACAGGGCTGAGCTCAACCCAGATCATCCCCTCTCCCACTCCACCCACATGCACACTCTTGTGCGGAAGGCGAAACGCTCATCCTGGAAAACTCAAAAACTGCTGCTGCTTTACTTGTGAGCTTGGAGGGAATCCTTCACTGGTGAGCAGCACTGGCAGAGACTCTTCCCAGCACAAGGCTCTGCCAGCAGAGCCCATCCTGCCCAGCAGCTCAGCCCCCCAGTGCCCAGCAGGGCACAGACAGGACGGGCCCCCAGGTGTGTCTGCATCGGCACAGCGAAGTCTGTACAAACCACAGAGCCATTATCAGGGGTAAAATTAGCTCCTGTTACTGACAGCATCTATCACTCATTCCTACTCTAATCTCTACCAAGGGAAGGATTTACAAGCAACAATGATGAAAGAGAAAAGGGAAGGGGAAAAAAAAGAAATCAAAGCAATACAGAGGGGAGAAGAAAAAAAAATCAAAGCAAAGATAACAAAAGCATTTGTGAGGCTGGAAGAAACAAACTACATTATATTACAGGGACCAAGGGATCCTTATCATGCCCAGATAAGATTTTCATTCACCATGTTGGGAATTATTTTTTTTTAACTGCTTAAGAAGATTCAAATACACTGCCAGGTACCTCCAGCTCTATAAGGATTTTCTTTTAGCCATGCAGCACTGCAGCAGCTCGCCTTAGTAAAAATCCTAGGGAAACACACACAATGGGAAGCACATCAAAGGGACTCAGATGTTGTAAGCGTCCTACCGAACAGGTATAAGAACTTAAGGTGGGGAAAAGATAAGGATCAGATTTATGTCAGTGTTGTTCTTTAAGAGGTTTAGTTATCCTTTAAAAAAGGGATTTATTGAAAACCTATTAATCACAGAAAAATCAGTTTTAATGAACCTAACCCTTAGATCAGTGCATAGTACACTACAGGATAATGTGTATTAGTAAATGATTGTGTAGTGGCAGACATTATGAAAATTATTCTTAAAATAAAATATGAGCAGAAGACGAAAGCAAACCACCAGCAGTGCTGCTTGTTAGCTACCAAATAACCTTTGCTTTGTTTGCCCTTAATAAATTCCTTCAGTTATTGGCAGAATTAATCACCGCAAACAAATGTAACTTGTGGATGCACTATTTTGTGAGCAGCCCACAGGACAGAGCCTTCCTTTCCTGAAAGGATGCACCTAATGCCAACTCCACCAGAGTCAAAGGCACCTCAGTGACCTGCACTAACATCATCCAGAAAACAATCTGATTAAAATGTGCCTTTTATGCACAGGCCTCAGAACACCTGACCAGTGATTATTAATGAAGCTGTTCAGCAAAGCTGCCCTATCCTGCTCCTGTGGCCACTGCTGTGCCAGAGGAGAGCCAGCCCTGAGCTTCCAACCTGACTTTGTGTCGTGCAGCCAGCTGGAGCAGCCTGGGGCCTGGTTGCATCAAATAAAGGAGAAACAACAGAACAGAGTGAAGGGCCTGCCCTGTCTTTACAGCTTCACCACAGGCCAGTCTTCCATGAGGTTTATCCAGCATTGAACAGACTTGTGCTCCTCAGCACCCATTTTGGGGATGCCTGTAGGATGTGGGCGAGGGGGAGCTGGGAGGTAGAAAGCCGTGGGCTCACACAACACACCTGCTGGAGCTGCTGCCATGCAGGGTCTCACAATGAAGAGAAAAGAGAACGTGGGGCTGTCTCACCACCCAGTAGCGTCTCCCTCATCCCTCTCCCTTCCCTCCTGGCAAAGGGAAGGCATCAACATCTCTCTTGTAACAACATTGGAATAAATGTGAGGAAATTACCCATTTGCTAAGAGAGGCGATACGTATGCATATGTGTGTTGGGAAGTCTAATTTGCATTTCTGGGCCTCAGAGCGCCCCTAATAGAATTTACAGTGGGTTGTGAAGATTGCCATCCCAGCTAATCAAATATAATAAATAGCTCTGACTGAGCAGATGACTCTCCTACAGCACTGTGGTTATCAGAGGGATCGGTCTTAATTTGAGGCTCCATTCATCAGCCCTGCTAACAGGATTGTGCAGAGAGTGATATTTGACAGAAGTGTTTTCGAAATTCCTAAATGGAGAGTGTGCATTGAGGGAGACAAGATGGATGTTTCCATTACGGTGACCGTGCAGGATGTCACAGCAGCCCTGGCTTCCCACCCAGCAACAAATAACTGACAGACACACGCCATTAAGGTGAATGCAGTGGCCACAGATTCCTTCTTGTTTCCTTTATCTAAAGCAAAAAAATGAATTAATTCTAGGGATTAAGTGTGGCAGCAGCTTGTGCTCCTGGCTGTACATCACAGTGACAAGCAACTCTGAAGCTCTACCTGGGGACAGGGGGGAAGGCAGGAGAGGCCCAAGGAACACCGACACACTTGTGCAGAGTCAGCCAGGAGCTGCTGCAGTGCTTCCCACGGCCCTGGGCAAAGGGCTTATTAAGGATCAAAGGGCAGAAAGGACCTCCTGATTTAATGATCCACGTACCCTGCAGGCAGAAACATCATAGAATCCCTTTGTGCAAGTTATCACATATCTCCTTAAAACCACGTGGGTTTTCAGACCTCACCACTCCCACTGGGCACTCACCGCTCCGTGTTTTGTCTTGATCTTGGCCTGCAAGAATGGTTCTCCACCCTGTGTACAAGGAGCAGCAGGAACCCGTCTCAACCTTTGCTTTCCTAGCCTGAATGTCCCTTTAGTCCCTTTAACCTCCATCCACAACATAAACTTCATTTTGCAGCCATGCCAAACTGAGCTCACCTTACTTGGACACCTGGGGCAACACCTTACTACAGGTAAGGTAAGGTAAACAGGTGAGTTAATGCTTCTCTTCCCCAACCTTCTCAGGATCCCCCAGGGCCACTGGGGCTGTCTCCACTTTGCCCCCACTCCACAGGGAGAAGTGCAGGGAGACTCCTTCAAGCTGGGAAGAGCTGTGATGAAAACAGACCTGTTTGCTTTGAGAAGCTCTCCCACAGCAGATTGGGCGTGCGATAAGGGCTTAATGAAAGATGTGTTAATTATCACCCACCACCACTGTAGACCTGCAGAGTTTTCCAGACGTGGTTGATAGCAACTTTCAGCACAAAAACATGCTCTTCCATTTCCTAGGAGGAGGATAATGCAAAGCCATTCTCTCCTTCTGTCAACAGCACGGGCTGAGGGGCAGATCAGATACAGCAAGCTGATGAAGGGCAGCGTGAGAAACACCATTCCTGGCCCAGCTGTGCAGCAGGCAGGTACCCAAGTGCCCCACACAGCATCTCAGGGGCTGTGAAGGTTGGTTGCTCCTGAAAGAACAGGGCAGAGGAGCAGAAAGGAGCAATAAAACCCAGGAATGACCAAGTTGTCTCAGACCCATCCACCCAGGCAGCACATTTTGCCCCAGATTTTGTAAACAACACAGTAGAAAATGGTGAATCACACCGTTAAAGTGATCCCCAGTATTCTTCCCATCTTCCTTCTCATTCTCTTCATCTGGAGCCATTCCTTTTGGCAGAAACAAAGGCAACATGAAATGTGCTGGAAAAGGCTTCTCAGCTCATGCCTGCTTTTTCCACCTTGAATAGCCACAGAGCTGAGAGCTGCTGTCCCAGTGTGAAACAAGAATCACTGTGAATCCTCTTCAGAGACAGCCCCCTGCTCAAGGGACAGAGGGGAGCATGGACAGGTCAGCAAGGAACGGCAGAAATGTATATAAAAATATGTTCTTTCTATATATATTTAAAAAAAAAATGAAAGAGGGAAGCTTATTCTGCAAGTCAAAAACAGTTTGGCATTTCCAAGTTAAATAGAAGTGAAGCCTCTGTCCGCATGCTTCATTGTAACACTGTTGCTCTAAATCCCCTTTTATCCCTTTAATTATGCATGGAAAAACCACACGACCTCCCTGCTCGTCTGCTCAGCCGAGCAGCGGCTCACAGTGCAGAAGGCTCATTATACAGCTTTAGCGGGGCTGAGTGCTCTGAATTATTTAAATCTCCATTAAGCCTCCACTATGGCATATCTGTGTGATAAACGGATCAGGTGCTGCTGGATTTCTCCCCTGGCCAACCCGCTCTCCCTTCTCCTTCCCTCTCTCCCTCTCCTTCCTCCTGCAAAACTCAGTAGGAAGGGAGATAATTGCCAGGAGGGAAAGAGTTTGCACTCGTGCTATCAAGTGTTCCGTTGTCATTTAAAAAAGGCCAACTGAGCCAAGTAATAAAGACACTTAATCAGGATTAGCACTAGAGGGCATGGTAAGGTGGTCAATGCATAACTTGTTTAATGGCCATTTTATTGTTTAAATTAAATAAAACTTAAATCATTATGTTTTACTTAAGCAGTGTGAATGCCCTGTCCCCGTTCCCGCAGCACCACTCCAGCAGCACACAGGAGAAATGGTGCCTGGCCAGAGACGGGGCAGTGGAGGTGATGAGGATCAGAGTACCCAGAGTGGGGATGATGTAACTTCTCATCTCCCCATCCTTTTTTCACTTGCCCACTGTTCTGCAGGCTGGTATCATCAGGAGAGCAATGGTCCAAGGAAAAGCGAGGAGAGGTGGATTGAGGGATCTTGGAGCACAAAGTGTGAGGGGTTTGTGGAACAGCCTTCTGGATCCACAAGAGGGGGAAGAAAAAGAAGAATAATCACAGTGAAACACAGCAGTCCCTGCAGTTTCCCTGGGAGCAAGGGAGCTCATCCCAGAACAAGGAGAGGCCCTTAATCCCTGTGAAGGGCAAGATCAATCCTCCGTAGAGACAGTTTCCTGCTGCCACAGAGCTCTCCAAGCATGAAAGGATGGGGGAATGGGAGAAAAATTCTTCATATTGCTATGCTAAACACCTCCTCAGTGCATGGGCAGAGCTACCCAACAGCACCCCAAGGGCCAGGGCACGAGAGCCTCAGGTTAACACTTTGGTTTTCCTTCACTTCCTACTGCTAGGGACAAGAAGGCATGGGTGATACCAAGTCTGGGCACCCAGCAGCTACAAAGGCTGGAGAAGAATTAACAGAAGTCTCGGGTAGAAACACCTTCAGAATACTTTTGTGTTTGGGGGAAAAAACCCTTTTAATGAAAAACACTGACAAGCCCAAATACACCTCCTTGGTTATCTCAACACCAGGAATGAAGAAGGATCCTTTGCTCGGATCCCACCACGGAGGACCAGGCCAAGTTACTGAGAGCTCCTCAGCACAGCTCACTCGGCTCACCAAGAGCTGTGTGGTGCCATCAGAAGCCACAGGCACCTGTCAGCTGAGGGACACACAGCCACACAAACACACCCCAGGCAAACAAACCTCCCCAGTCAGTCCACAACGGCTGGTAAGGAGATCCACAACCCAAAAATACAGTTGTTGTTATGTCCAAGTCACAGTTCCCTACCCCCCAAAAAAGTGAACAGGATTTAGCTCCTGATCAACAACAGGTTTCCTGAGTGAGCACGAATAAGTCCCAGATCTCCACAGGCTTTGGCTCCTGGGCTGCAAGGTGGAGATAAGGGTCCATCTGTTCCCCCCCAGGCTGTGGAAAGGCCAGAGCATCCCGAGAAGCTGTTGGAGGCTGAGATAACTGCCTGGCTCTCCCCACGGCCTCAGGAAGCACCCGCTGAATGGGGCAGGAAGCAGGTGGAGACAAGGAGGTGCATTAAGTTATTTATTTATGAAAGCAACTGGAAAATGTGCTGAGGAGAGGAAAAATAAAATCTTTTGTGTTAAAAAATAACCTCTGCCTTAAAAAAAAATATATATATATTTAAAGGCCTCTTATTTTAGAAGTTTCCCTCCATATTTACTTGAGATAAATGGATGCAGCATAGTGGCAGCATTTCCTTAAGAGTTGAGAAATAGATGGCAGGACTCTAGAGACAGGTTTCGCTCATATATCATTCCCTTCCCCTCCCAGTCTCTGGGGGACACGTGTTGCTGTGACATCTTTTACTAAGATTTACAGAGCAGTCATCCTGTCAGGAATGTGAAGGCAGCCTTGCTGCCACAAAGCTGCTGTCAAACCTGCCCCATGTTCAGGAGGCAGCAGTTAACCTTGTTTTCAAGCCCCAGTTTCTATATGCAGAGGCAGCAGAGACAAAGAAAGAGCCCAGTCTGCCCCACTTCTTCTGCCAGGGGACTATCTGCTGTCTGCTCACACCACCAGTTTTTTAAATGGGTATTTATTTTGCTGCCCTGGCAGTGCTTATTTCTTCAAGATGCAGGAAAGCGATTAGAGCTGGGCATCCTGTTCCCAGCTCTGCTCCTGGCTCCCTCTGGGCTCCCTTTGGGGATGGTGTGGGGGAAGCCTGACCTCAGTGGCAGTGCTGGGGCTGCCTTTGCTCTCCCTCCATGCCTCAGTTTATCACACTCTTGCCAACTCCCATCTGTACTTTTAAAAACAGCATGAGTCAGGCATGAGTCAAAGTCTTAAAATGTGAGGAACCAGCTTTGAATTCAGGCTGCATTTTAAGGAGGAAGGTGCCAAATTTTTGTGTTTGTGAAATCTCCAGCAATGACCTCTAGGTGCTTCTTTTAAAAGTCTGAGACTGATAGTGACGATATAATATTTACAAGCATGAATCATCTCAGTTTGCACAGTATGTTTTCCCTTTTGTTGACAACTCTCAAACTAACTTGACTACATCAGGACAACCTTTCCCAGGCAAAAGCCATCATGCATTGTCTCCCATGAACAATAAAGCCAGCAGAATATTAGGCCAGAAAGGGAATTCAGGCCTCAGGGCTTCAGTGAGTGCCTCCAGTGCCAGTGACTGTTCAGACCAAAGCTCAGGGGCTCAGCCAAGGAGAGGCGATGCCTCAGCAGCCCCCAGTGCCCCATCCATCCTCCTGGGCAGCCACCGTGCCCGTGTGCTGCTCCCAACTTTCAGAGACTGATCACAAGCAGATGCCTTCGAGATGGATACCCAGAGAAAGTTCAGTATTAAAAGAAAACCACTATCAGTTTCTAACGCAATTAACAGCCCCCTGCCAAGAGAGCCAGTAAGAGCACTTCATCAGACCATTATAACCCTGGAGGGTAGAGAGAGGCTGCCACGGTAGCTCCTTTAATTGCCCTTAATGTTTCATTAAACACAATTACATTTAAACCTAAACTGTGCCATTTGTTGTGGTTTTAATTAGACAAAGGGCAAGATAAAAGGATTGGATTAACCCTCCTCTTCCCTCCCTCCCCTTTACCAGGGACTGGCCACAGTCAAACCGGATTGAAACAGGGAGAAAAGCAAAAAGGATGGAAGCACAAAGCACAGACACGTGCACACGGTGGAGAACAGCTGGACCTGAACTCATCAGAACCTGATGGGGAAGGCAAAACAGTGGCTGTGCCTCTCCACAGACCTTGCAGTCCCCTATCCTCGGGCTGCCACCCACCTGCCTGCAGGGTGTGAGCCACTCCTGAGCCCCGAGAGCCCTCCTGGCTCTGCCCAGTCCGTGCTGAAGGTATCGATCAGGGGTAATTTGCTTCAGTTAGGGCAGCACAGGCTGGATGTGGGGCTCCCCAGTACAGCCACACCTGAGAAGGACAGTCCCAGCAGGGGTGGGGGCTCTGGATGCACACAGGCCTGAAGGAAAGGCATCCTCTACTTGCATAATCCCACTGCTGACAGCAAACAGCGCTCCCTGAGCTTGCGTAGATTGCACTTACCCATTTTATCCACCTGAAATCACTTCAGTGATTTCCCTTGAATGCACCCTGGTTACACCCCTTACACCACTGATTCAAGTCTCTCCAAGGTCACCAGCCTGTTTCTGTGACGTGCTCCAGCAGCCTTTGCAAGGAGACCTGGCAGCATCCTCTGCTCTGGGCCTTTCTTCCAAGTCCAGCACTCCTTGCTATAGTTCCAGACCCCTTTTTTTAAATCCAATTCTGCAGTTTCTTTGGCACAATGAGTGATTCCCGTGGCCACATGGTCACACTGTTCCTGATGCCTTTCCTCTGGTAGGAAGATGCATCAGCCCATCTCTTGTGAAGAGAGGCTACTGTGCTGGATGTGCTCTCAGTCCCATATGCCTTTAAAGCCATTCTTGAAACACACACCAAAAAAAACAGCATACAAACACTTATTTCAGCCTAATAAAAAGAAAAACCATATAGAATTTATTCAGAATTTCTTTAAGTATTGCTTACAAAATAGGTCTAAGGCTTAAATGCTGAGACTGTGCAGCCCTATTTGATGCTGCAAACAGCTTTGGCAAACCAGGCTGTCGCCTCCATCTTTTCTGAGCCTTTCAGTGACTTACAGGAAAAAGAAAAGCAGATTTAGCTGCAGTGCCACACACCCAAATCAGAATAAACTGCTGAAATGCTGCTCTGTTCAGAGATTTATGATACAATTAACATTTTTGTTGGTTTCTAATGACTTCTTTCTTCCTTTCTGAAGCTGACAAGAGAGTAGGAATAGCCACGGGGTATAATCAGACTGTCTGCAAGGTGGAAGGGAAATGAAGCAGAGCAGAAAGGGACTCTCTGAAGCAGCCGGGTATCATTATTATCTCTTTGTGGGAGCATTAGCACCATTGGAGGGCACTCGGGCACCGCTGGAACAAGAGCAGCATAAGAACTTGAATAGAACCGAGGAGAAGATGAAAAGAATGAAACAGACACTCAGTGACAGGTCTGAATAGTCTCCTTTGTGCCACAAGACTTGCTGAGATTTTGCTATCGCTTGACAAGTGCCAAAACTCCACAGGTCTGATCCGAAGACTACATGTGTCAACAGGAAGCCTCCCATTAACTTCAGGGAAACTTAGCCCCAGCCAAGGTGTAATAGATCATGTACCACCATTACAGGGAAATAAGTGAAATCCATCTTAGAATTCTCACTACTAATTTTCAGCGATTTTTCACAATATATCTCATCATCACAGTGTCTACTCACACAATAAATCAATGCTTCTGCAGAGCGGCGAGAAAAATGAGGGGATGGGGCTGGTGGGAAAGGTGGTAGGGGAAACGTGTGCCATTGCTGAGCAGGGAGTAATTGCAGCACGAACAAACCTCTCTTTGGCCCATTAACACAGCTGACTAATTGCTGCCAGGGTGCACGGTGGCCTCAGCAGTTGTAGAGACAAAGCTTTTAACACCTCTGCTTGAGAGGGAACTGAGGCACGGACTGGGAGATTGCTCTGCCAAGGTAATGAGAAGGGAACAGCTCTTGGGAGATTGCCGTAGCCATGGCTTGGTGCTGTACTTGGAAAAAATTGCCAGAGCAGGGGCCTCCTCCAGCAGTGGAGGCTGCCTGCCTCCAGTAAAGCTCCAGGTGCTGCTGGAAGAGCACGTGCACATCCCTGCTCCTGCCTCCAGGATTAAGGGGTGACCCTTAGGTTTGAGCTTTGGGGAGCCAGAGGGAGTGAGGGGCAGAGGGGTACGAGGGAGTGGGGAGAACAGCTGTTAAGCTGTTAGAGATAATAAATTGAATAGCTCTGAAATTGGACCCACAAGGATAAAAGTGATTTTAGTGCCTATAAGACCGACTATAAACTCAATCTGTCAGACAGCAGCAGCTGTTAAAGATAATGGTCCTGGTAAATTTAACTTCCAAACTGCCACAAAGGGACTAGTGTGATGTTAAGTTTCTCCCTTCTTTGAAAGGGGGTGGGGAGAAAAAAAAAGGCATCAAAAAAACCACAAGATCTTAAACATGCATCTCCCATCAGCTAATCAAAAAACCTGCTTTGAAGAGCCAGGATGGGCAGTACCCCCATGGGGGAGAGAGATCTCCCAGAGGCTTTTAAGCAGATGAATACCTCTGGGCTGCTTTGATAGGATTCTACAAATAATACCAAATATTTGCTAATCAGCCAAGGTCAGCGGGGAAGGGAGTGACTCTCTGCTCCAAAGCCAGGCATCTCCTAATTATTTAAGTCCACGCTGTGACTTTATCATAAGCTCTAGGCAAAGAAAAGCATGTAGCTGGACTGCTCCTGAGCAGATGGTGACTCGGAAGCGTTCCCTTTCCCTCAGCCCTCCCTTGTCCTGGAAGGGCACAGGGACTGATGAGCCTTCCCCCAGGAGCTGCCCAGCACCGAGTGCGATGGGGCGGCGAGGGAGCAGCTCCAGCACAGCACGGACAGGCAGCACTTGCTCCAGCTACTCCCTGCCATGGATGCACTTGTCTGCTCACAGCAAAATGTACCAAGTGTCCCACCAAAAACCCAGGGAATTTTCCCACTGAGCCCAGCAGCATCAGGGTGTGGCAGCAGAGGTCAGTCAGAAAGGTCAGAAAGCTCTAGAGTGGCAGTGTAATTCTTCAAACCTACCTTCCCTGCCAAGCAGGTGATACAGCGTGGCTGAGGACACGTTTTACACCCCCCACTGTTCCAAATAAGCCATTTGCAGCAGGTGGTTTTAACATGACAATCAGAACTACTTAGGCAATTTTGGACAGGCAGCAGGATTTGGCCACAGGAACTGAACACGGTCCAGTTAAGTTCACCCAACAAAGCAGTTATTGCAACCACAGAACCACGATCAGTTTCATACAGAATAAAGCAAACAAGACCCGAAGGGCCCTGGTGAGAAGTGAGGACGGCTGGTCTCTCTGCACTGCCTCCTCATCCCTGCTTGGCTCCACACCTCCAGCATGGTGTGCAGCATGTCCACTTCTCCAGCCCTTCCCAGGGCACACCACAGGGACATGAACCTTTCCTTAGCACATACTCTCAATATCCTGCTTGCTCCAGGATCAGAGGAGGGTTTCATCTCGAGAGGATTTCTACACAGCTCATTTTTCAACTGCTTGAGTGGTACTCTTGGCCTCCTGCCACTCTGAGGGAAGTGGTTCCTTTGGAAATGTTTTTATCCCAATGGGGACGAGATTTCTCATGTGCTTAGCATAACATCTGTGCCGTGGTGGATTTGGATTTCACTGGAGTGAAGGATATGGTGTCAAACGCAGCAATGCTTCCAATCAAGGTCTTGGGAGAGGACCATGCAACTGCTTTGAAGCAATACCCTCGAGTTACTTCCCAAGCCCAGGATATTTTTCAAGGGGTTGGAGGAATCACTCCTTTTGGATGCACTTGAGCAGTACTCATCATTTCTAACCAGTAGTTAAAGAGTGTTGAAGGTCTCGAGTCAGAAACAGAGCAATGTAAAATAGCTTTAAGCTATTTTGAGTTAAAAACTCCTGATTTTATTCAACATTATGGTTATTTATCACTGTTGCTGTCACCCAAGGACACAAGAAGAGTTCAGTCAAATACACAGAATACCTAGGGGACATTTACAGATATGTTAATAATAGAAGAAAGCAACCCCAAGCCCCAGTGATTTACACATTTCATTGTCACTGGAAAGCCCTGATTCACAAGCAGCTCTTCCAGCTTTTTCTTTATCAGTGGTATGTAAGGAGAGTATGGAAAGGATGGAGGGTTAATCCCTGTGAAATGATTTATCACTGCAACCACGTACAATGCAGCTTCTGTCACAGTTGTCTGTCACTTCCCAGCAATGAACCAGGGAACATTATTCCCAGGAACATCCAAGTTTGGAACTGGAGTTCCCCTAAAGCGATTCCCCAGATATGAGCAGCCCCATGCACATGGCACACACTGCTTATCTCCCTCCCATCACATTTCTTTGTGTTCTCAGAGGGGGAAAAAAAGAAAAAAAGGCGAGAGAGGGGAGGAGTGGAAAAAAAAAATAGCCTCTCCAGGCCTCCGGGTTAAACTGTGACCTACTTCAATCCACACTGCTGCCCATTATTACCAATCCAATTATTCCAGACAGGTTAACTCAGCTTTAATTTATGTCAATCCAATTACTTTTTTTTATTATTTATTAAATAAAAAGATCACTTCATGCTTCAAATGATTTATGAATACTGGGTCAGCATCCCAGGGAAAGGACTTGGGAATGCTCAAGGTCAAGGCTGGCCTCATGCAGGAAATCCCTCCCAGAATTTGTGGGGAGAGCTTTACTCACCTCATCTCTCTTTTTGTATTTTAATTGGATCTCTCACACAAAAGCCCGTGGCTTCCAGGACTCTGCTCAGTGAGCAGGAATGGTATTCCAATTGCAAATATGTTTCAGCTGAAGTAAGAGGCACTTAAATTAACTAGATCTCCGTGTCTGCTGCGGTATAATGGGACAGTCTAGCACACAGCTTTCCCCTTCAGGGGGAAAATGAATCCAGGATGGACATTTTTCTTTTAAGACACAAAGGGGAGTCAAGTATCCAATTCCTGCAAATGTCCACTTCAACCTCCCTTGGTGACCTTCTCCAGAAGGCAGCAGCAGAGCTGTTTTAAACAACCCCATCCCTACTTTCACTCCTACCTTCAGTCACTGACAGGGTTCTGGCAAACTCCCCTGAGAATCAAGTGCCTTGTATCAGGGTGCTGTTGAAATATGCTCAGCAGCTCCTCCTCAGCCAGGCACAAAGCCTCAGCCTCCTCTTTGCCTCCAGAGGCACCACGAGATGCTGTGTCTGCTTTCTGACACTGCTGGAACTGAGCCCACCTCTGCCACCAACCCACCCTCTGACCTTGGCAAACTCCTTTTGACTGGGTGCCCTGGTTCCCTGTCCCACAGAGACACCCACCCACTCTGCCTCCTACCCACACACAGCTTGGGCTGGTCACTACAGCCCCTGCCAGGAGCAAGAGAATTTGAGACCCCACAGCCTGCTGACTGAATGTCTCCCAGACAGGCCATGAGCAGAGCTGGTTACGTTTTTGACACATATTCCTCAATTATTTTTTCCCCAGTGTTTCTAATTGGGGCCAAAATAGTTTTGCCTTTTTTTTTTTTTCCCAATCCTGTCCAGCTAAACCTTCCAGCTGATCTCAGCTGCCATGGCAGCAGAGACAGTTCTGCAGATAACGTGGATGCCAGACCATTTCCAAGGCTTTGAGTTAAAACCTTGAGAGGTACCTTGAAGATAAGATAGAGTTGCTGAAGTCGGTGAGACCCAGTTTCCCAAGCCAAGTCACAGCAACCAGGAAGACACACTCTGCAGGGGATGGTGCTTCCAAGAGAGCCCTGGAGCAGAGCCTTGGGGGTTGAGGCCACAGAGGCATGCTGAGTCACAGGGAAGAGGACGTCAAGCCTAACTGCATCCAGATGGGGAAATGAAGGGAAGAGAGATTTCAAGGATAAGCACTAAAATCACTTCCAAAAAGCATCTTCCTTTTGGAAGTAAAGGGAAGAAAAAGCACCTCAAATCAAGAATGTGATTTTAACAGCCTCCTCAAAATGCTTCCTTCACCTCCTTAGATGAACAAAACAAGGACTACCTACATCTCAGCCTTAACCCGACAGTTGGACAACAGGGTTATCCAAAACCATCTCAGTCATGGACAACGCAGCAAATCCTCTGTCTGAAATGATGCCCAGACATCCAAACACTGAGTCACTTCAGCATCCCAGCCAAGGTGTCCTTGAGGGAGAAAAGCCAGACACTCAGCTGGGACACTCCACAATGCCAGACGCCCTCCTGGGGCAGAGCCCCTTCTGAGCAATGCCAGCCAGAGGGAGGATCTGTGATAAGAGGTGAGATGTTGCATCACCCTTTCTCAATCTCTCCTGCCTTTTCACCCTCACACTACCCAGCACCTCCAGCAGCCCGGGCAGCAACCCTTTCCCATCCCTCCCACATTGCTTTGGGAATAGGGTATGTGTGTTTTTATCTAACATCCTGAGAATAATTATCTGTGTGCACAGATTACTTGTGGCTGACTAGGTTTTGCCATCCTACCCCAACTTTAGATGAGGGACACCAGAACAGGTCAGTAGGCTACTAATCGGGTGCTCAGCTCCCTAAGGCACCACATTAAGTGGTGAAGGACTTTAGAACTTACTCAGTATAAAGTTAAATGCTGGATAAGGAAAGCATTAACATGCACAAGCCTATTACATTATTCCTTATCCTCAGGCTGCGCCATTAGGAAAGTACATGAGAAACTGGAATTTTGCTATATGGCTTCAATAGACGTCCACGTGCTTCTCAAGGACTTTTTGGATACAGCTTTGTGGAATGCACAGCCCAATGTCATTATGTTCTGAAGGAGCTGTTGAGTTGTCTGAAAGCAGACAAATAGAAACAGAACCCTAACCAAAAATACTAACTTCTGCAAAGAGGGATTTTTGAAATTCAGGAAATGCATTACTAAAGCCAGAGAACTTAAAACTTCCATTTTGCGTGCCACCAAAGCAATGTGGATGGGCCTCCGTGGAGAGGAAAAACAAAACCAAACAAACACCAAAAATAAAAGTACATGTCCACCAAGTGGCTTTGACATTTCCATCCCAAACACCAAGATGGCCCCTTGGGCTGGGACAGGGTTGTTTCAATTAGTGCTGCTCTGCCCAGCCTAATTGCAAGAGTTTGGAACAGCCAACATTCCCAAAGGGCCACGAGCTTTTCCCCCTATTGTTTTAGGCTCAGCACTAAGAGAGCAAGTGGAGGAATACCAGAGACACACAGGAGGGGAGCAGCTGTATTCACTTTCCCTAAGGCTATTTCTGCCAAGTCTTAAAATAATATTGAGCTCCTTCACCCTCCTCCTCGTACATTTTCTACCACAGACGCCAGGTTTGTCCCAAGTTGTCTGTGACCTGGCACTGCATCTCCTGAATGGGAGCCCTGCTTTTAAAGGCAAAATCTAATGTGGGCAGGTGAAAGATAAAGCCTCACAGCTCCTGCTGCAAGACAGCTGCCTTTGGGTGAGTCCAGGGGAGAGTTTGCTCTCTGTAAACAAGGGCTGGAAACACTTGCAGTTCCAACCCGAGTATGTGCTGAGGGGAACCAGTCCCTCAGGACCCCCTCTCTGCCCTTCATTTTGAAACAAGTCCCTCAGCAGGCTCCAGCTCAGCATGTACTGTCAGTTCACTCATGACACGTGCTAGTGTTGCTTTTCTGCCAGCCCTCTTCAAAAGCAAAAAGGAGGAGACGAAAAAAGTACAGCAAAAAAATGATGCCACTCTCAAGAAATGGCACTTTAGGCAGTCTCCACTACATCAGTAATGACAGTCAATAGTGCCTCCAAGGACTTGCTTTCTTCAAGTCAATACTACATTCTGACAGCCAGTTTCTTCCTGGGATCCATGAGCCTCTCTTCCAGATTCAATCTTGCTCAGACAATCATTCCTCCGAGGCTTTTATCCAGCTCACAGATAGTGCAGAGATACAAGAGCCAAACTGTGAAGAAATCTTTCTGCTGCTCTCCAGAAATGCACTTCTTCACTAAGTGGCTTTTCTTACTCGTCAGGGTCCCACACAGCACTAAGCAAGTCAAGGGTCATAAGAAATACAGCAGAGATGCTTTAACAAATACCTCATCCTGGATTCCACACAGCTTAGGCTTCAGGTGATCCTCTCCCACAGCTTTCCCTCCAAGGGGATTTACCACTGCACTGGCTTGCAAACACATGCACAAGAGGAAAGCAAGACAGAGAACAGGACCTTCCAAGAAGATACCGTGACTTAAAGTCTACAAAGCTCATTTCACTGACCTGGCTGCCTGAGCTGGAGCCGAGATCATACCCACCAATATCTGCCACCAGTTCTGCTGTCTCAGCAAGGAAGGTCCCATCTTGTTAAAGAACTGTTCACCTCCATCATTAAAACCATCTTTAGCGGACAGTCCTTTTCCTCAGGCACCAAGGATGAAATACACAGTCATCTTTAAAGAGGGCTTGGAGAAGAGAAATCATGTACTAATATAATTAAGTTCAGTGCAACAAGCCCCTGGCCTTCACCTGCAAAGACACAAGTGTAATTGCAATATTAAACAGACACACGAAAGGCCTCCAGGGCATAACAGGTTTTGCAGAGAGCAACAGCAAGTTCTGTGCCTTGGCAAGCACAGCCTGAGCAGCTTCCACTCCAAAAGGGGGGTGCTTTGTGATCATCTCCCTATTTTACTCACAGCCTTGTATTTCAGGAAAGCCATCTCTGCTATAAACCTTGGACAGAGCCTTGTTTTTAAGGTACACTCAGTAAATACCTGCTTGTGCTTCTGCAGAAGCCTGGTTTTAATGTACCTTCCTGTTCTGTGTTGGCAGGAGGAGCAGAGGGTTCCTTGCCAGATGGTGAGCAGCACGGGGAAAGAGAGCCACAGTAAATTAACCTGCTGCTCCCAGCTTGGGAAGACCACAGCAGGGAAGCCATGTGGCAGTGGTGTCCTTGAGGTGCTACTCTTTTCCTATATGCCAAAAGCCTTTTATGCCATGAAAGCTGTCTATCAAAGACCATCTCATCAGCTGAACTGAGCTCTGCCTTAATCATCACCAGAGCCTCTGCCCTCCTCCCTGCACATCTGATACCTGGAGCAAAGGAGTGAACACCAAGCCCCACAGCTGATGTTGTTCAGTGAGTAGATGAGAGCCAAGCCTGGGAAACAAAGAACGAGATTTTTTTCCAGCACCCTACACCTTACACCCACCTCTGCAGCACTAGTAACAGAGCATTACACACCCACAGGCAAAACTTTGCAGTGTCACAGAAAGTTCACCACTTCAGTGTGAGAATATTGGTGACTGATGGGGTCCAGGGAGGGAAGGATTACTGCTGTTTGTACAGCTTTATGGAGGAAGCTGTAAGAGTGTTCTGTAGATGAAATCAGTACATATTTGCACATTAATGTAATTTAACCTGAACTCATTCTTTCTTTTAAACCTCTTGAGTGGCAGGGAAGACCCATAGGCAAACAGGCAAAGAACATCTTTATTAGGGAAAGGCTAAGGTGACAGTCTGTAACATGTCAGGCACCTAAGGCTAGCAGGAGGCTGTAGATCCATGGAAGAACAAAGACTGCAGCAAAGAAATATCTCAAAAGTGTTCTCCAGTACCCACACAGAACAGAGACTAACCTGGCAAATGCAGTTAAAGCAGTGTAATCCTCCACACTCAGGAATAACTTGTTTGCATGGCTGTTCTCTTAGCAGGAGCTGCTTTACCAAAAACAGATGTTCACACAAAATCCCCAGAGGCTTCTGAAAATCCCCTGCAGTTAGGAGCTGTCATGATCAGTATTTTATACAAAATAATGCCAAGGACTGCTCAGTTCCCCACAGGGCAAGGTAGCTCTTGAGAGATTTTGTTACCTCAGCCCTCCTCTCCTCGTTCTGCTGATCCAGGACAAACTCACCTTGGTGGCCCACAGCAGCGAGGACAGGCTGGCTGTGCTGCTTGGCTTGGTCCCAGCTCAGCCTGTCCTTCCGCAGATGGTGCAGGAGCACCACAAGTCACCTCGGGTGCCGCAGCTAATTCAGCAAATACGAGCATAGACTGGTTCAGCTTGTCACACACACAGCCTCCAACATCATCTGTGGCCCTGTGGCCTCTCTCTCACAAAGCCTCTGTGGAGATGGCCCTTCCAGTGCCTCGCACTTCAGCACCCCTCCACCTCCAGAGCAGCCACGGCCACCAAACAGCACAGACACACCCTGAGTTGGGGCACCAGCAGCAGCAGCAAGAAGGGGTGTCTCTAAGGGCTCAGGAAGGTGTTCCCAGTCATGCTGAGCTTCTTGCTCTCTGGACAGATCCCAACATCTGGCACAGGTTCCCACCCTGCTGTATTCACAGCCCTGACAACATGACTCCAAGCCTAAAGCTGCCGGCTTTGTCCAGCTGGAGTTAAAGGGCTCTAACAGTAACAATTATCACAGCATTCCTAGGAAGGGACTGACTCAGAACAGAACAAGGAGTGGATAGAGCTGAGTTGGATGGGATAAACTCTTAGCTTAACCCACTTAGATTTACCTCCTCAGCATGAAGAGAAAGGGAAGGAAAAAAATAGTATCCTGAGAAGGGATTAAGGACGTTGCTAAGGAAAATGTCCTTTATGAGTTGTAGAATTTCCCATCACAGCTTCAGGGTGAAGCTGCAGAGACAGGATGCAGAGCTCTCTCCCCCACACAGTCCCTTCATTCTGTGCTGCAGTCTGCAATCAGGGAAAGCATTCCAGCACTCCTCCAGCCTCACCAGCCACAGGACTGCTGTTACTCAGCCCTCTGACCACAGCTCCTCCAGTCAGGGAATCCAGAAACTGTCTGGACCACAAGCAGGACATTTTGCCTGGGCCCCTTCGGGCTCAGATGTGCAGCATATCCCAAATGCCCATGATCCTGTGCTGTTGCCCTCGTCCCAGCAACAGTTCCCAGTGGCTGAAGCACAGGACAGTGCCCAGCTGAGCCATCAAATTGAGGGAAGCATACCACTTCCTACCAGGTTGACTGCACTAAAATTACACAAGGAGCCTCAGTGCCTCTGGTAAATACTGCACAGACTTGTTTAGCCTGTGGCTCTTTACACGCACCCACCAGACTCTTGAGATGTTCCAACACAATGTTTCTTATGGAGGACAGAGTTAGGAAAGGCTGAGCAATGAAAGCAGAGATTGTTACCAGCTTTAACAGGCTTTGGATCGTGCCAAGAACAAGTTTCACTGTTTTAGTTGCTTCAGTACGATAATCCCACATCTTTTCTATAATAATCAGATGCTCCTACACTGCAGTCGGCAGCAGAAAACAAAATGAGTAGTAAAGAGACGAGCAACAATCTCTTTAAAGAGCTGAGAGGACTGCCAAGAATATTTGTAACCTGATTTCATCCCTGCCTCCTTGCCTTCCTTGACCTGTCACTGGAACTCAGGGGCTTCCACCCAGTGGGTGTCAGGTTGTGGCACACAGATCTCTTCTGAGCAAACCGAGGGAAGCAAACTGATGGGCAGGCTGAGATTCATTACAGGCCTACATCACTGACCTGCACCAATCCATTAACTCATTTATGAAGGAGTTTCACTTTGTTACAGGTCACTGAAAGAAAATTTAGTCTAGACGGGTGATCTATTTATTTTAGGGAAAAGATCCATTTAGTAAACTATGACCTGAACATCAATTCCTCACTATCTACAGTGCCAAAGACATAGCTGAGATTGAAGCAAATTTCTAATAATTTTTTTAAAGTAAAGAGACTTCCATTGAACAATACTGGAGGTGCACTCCCTCACGGGGAAAGAAAAAATTATTTACCATTTGCTCTCTGTCACAGCAGAGATGAACTGTAAGAGCCCAGCAAACCCCTCTCTGTGCAGGACAGCAAGAACTGCAGCCACTTGTCACGTCCTCCCTGCCAGTCCAAAGTGCCACAGGCAGATGATCTTTTTGAGGCACGTAATATAACACACATTAAAAAAAGCAAAAAGCCACGCCGTGATTTGGTGGCAGCACAACTGCCTTGCCTTGCACAGGATTGCTCTGCTCAGCCACCTTTTCTGCAGAATGCACAGTAAAACAGCTGCAACAAGCAGCTCGATGCCTTCAGAGGGGTAATAATCTTGACAGTAAAAATATGAACCCAGCACAGCTATTTGTGCCCATTTACAAACAAGACACTGCACTAACTTATGCTCATTTGCACGTGAAAATTGCTGGAGTATTTACTGTACATTGGGGTGTTCAGAACAGCTTTGGAGCTGCTGTCCTGTGACCATCATAGCATACAATTAAATACATTTCATAACTCATTTCAGGAAAGGCATCCACAGTTACAAGGGAGAGGCTGAAGTGGATGACAGGAGTGTTACATAAACGTTATTGATTTCACTTCCCCAAACACTCAAAATAAACACACCAACTGGTTTTGCTGAACAATATAATGCATCATTCAGCTTTCACACAGAACGTATCAGACCCCAGCTATGCACAGCGTGTTCACTGGATGCTGCCATGAAGGACTGAGGAAGGGTGAACCGGTGATCAGATAAAGGGTGTGCATTCACTCCTCCAGCAGCAACGCAGCAGCAGCAGCAGCTAAATTTCCCAGAGGCAGCAGAAATATAGTGGTACTTCTCAGGCAGAACTTACATTCTGAAATAGATCTTAAATCAGCCCCTTTCTCGGCAACATCTGTAGTGGCACAGGAGTCCTGTTCATCAACACACCAAAAAAATCTCCACCCTAGTGCTATAATCGGAAGTAGTCACAACAAAGGAGGAGGCAGAAGATATCTCGTTCTTTCCCCTTGGGAAGAAAAGATCCAAGTGCTTAATGTGGTCACACACCAAAAGAAAAAAAAAAAAAACCATTGCATTTTTGTGTTAGAGGCAGGAAAAACAATGCTGAGGAGAAAATATCACCAAAAAGCACAACGGATGCTTATGGGCAGATCATCTGCAAGAGAGGGCGTTCCAAAAAACAAACCAACCCATGTGGCCAAGCACAAGGATAATGTTGTCCTTGTTTCACCCACACCTTCTTTCCCAATATGTCTCTTTCTTCATCAGCTAGAGATCTGGTAAAAAATTTACATTAAAAAAAAAGAGTAAAATTATGTAACTCACGATTCTCCCATATGCTCAGTGCCTGTTAGCTCACAAACCATGGAATTGTGTTAACTGCCATGGCAAGGGGTGGATGGGCACACAAAAAGGTAACAAAGACCAGTTTTGGTACATAGAGCCTTTGGGTGATGACGAAATCTGTTGCTACATGTTTTTAACACATAATGGTTTATTTTTCCTTACTGAACAGAGGGAGAAGAACAGGGTGCTGAAGATGTGAAATACTAACCACTTTGATCTTCCAAGGGTTTAGGAACAGAATTTGTGCTTTGATACATCTAGTTCCATAAATCTCAAGACACAAGGACGGAAAAATCAATGGGTAAGAGAGATGGATCACTCGCTGGGACGGAGAGAAACGAGTCAGCTTGTATCCGATCGGCCGCTGAGGCCTGGGCAATCTGTCAAAATGCATTTTTCAGGGGCGATAATTCCCTTAACCAAGGGGGAGAAGCCACAAGTACCAAGGAGGTGAAAACTTAATGAGGGAAGGTAAGAATTCTCAAAACATTTTGGGTAATTGGTTGTATTTTAACTCTGAAGCATTGTTCTTAACTCTTTCACTTCACTCAAGAAGGACAGGACAGCACAGGCATGTTGCAGCTTCACTGCTGCGTCCCACTTCAAATGGACCCCTTGTGTAACCAAAAAACACCCTACATGTCATTTGTTATAAAACTCAGAACCAGAACATGGAAAGAGACTGAACCCTTGCCCTGCTAGGAAAAAGAAAAACGGCATGGAAAATCCAGCCAGCTGCCTGCAGCACCCAGCTTGTGGGCAGGGACTGGATGGCACGTCCCACAGTGCTGCCATCACCTACACACCCCAGCTGGTGCCTGCCCCCAGAGAAAGAGATCAGCAAATGCCTTGGCAAGTCACACTCAAACCATTCACAGTCTCCTTCAGTAGTTCAAGTTTCCCCTCTAGTAACTCAGCTGCCCCACTCTCATGTATTTTTAGCATGCTTAGGCAAGATTTTCTGGTATTTCCTCACATCAGAACTTCACCTGTTGCATCTTGCAATCAGCCCGGGTGGGGCTTTTTTCTCTCTCGTTTTCCTCCAAGAGCATTTTGTGGGCAAGCACCTACTTAGGTGTTGGATGAGGGCCACAAGGAGGAAGGGGAAGCAGGTGGTAAAGAACTGGAGATGCTTTTCCTTCTGTTTTTCTGTGCTGGCAACAATTGCTGAAATGCCACACCAAAGCCACCCTCTCTGAAAAACTTGAGCGGGTACAAACGCAGAGCCCCATCTGCTTAGCAACACATGGTGCCAGCAAACAGTTCCCAAGCCTCAGGCTGAGGCTCGCAGACATGGCAAAGGCACGTTGGGCTCCCAACTCCACAGACAGGCATCCAGATAGGGGGCAGGGCAAGAGTGGCCTTCCCACAGCAGGCAAATGCCACCAGCAGGGCACACCTCTCCCTTTTGGCAGTTTCAGATAGCAGCAAGATCCTTTAGGATCTTCTATCTTCTGAAATCCTATTCAGATGCACCTTCTTCCTCTGCTCCTTCAGTACAAGGATCCTCTGTGCAAGAACACCTTTCCTAGAGCACAGGAGTAACATCCCCAGTCAGACACCAACTTCTCCCCCTTCTCCCCATCCAAAACATGTCTTCAGATGTTCCCAAATGCGTTTTGACACCTGACCTGCTCTATAAAGCTCGTAAGAAATGAGCCTCTACAGCATGAGCTACACCTTATTAACATCCTGTTACAGGGATGCTCCCTGATTTCCTGCTCTCCTTCCCATCTCCCAGTGAGCCCCCCCACCATTCCTAGTGTCAGCCTGTCCCCAGGTACTCAGCTCAGAGCAGCTTTACACCTCTTCCCTGGAGCTCCTCTGCTGTGCTGGGCAAGGAACGAGCCTCACTTGTGCTGTCCCCCATCCGTCCCCTGCTGCCCTGACACAGCTCAGGCTGACAGCAGTGCAGAGAGAGTGGCTTTATGCGATGTGACTGCAGCATTTCTGATGCATGTCACCCTTGATGCCAGCAGCTGCAACAATTCCCCGCATTAGCAAAACACGATGAAAGCTGCCCCGAGGGTCGCCCTGCAGGTCAGGGAATGGGAGCTGCCCTGCATAATGCGAGTCAAAGCACTGCCAGGGAAACCTAGAGGAAGATGAGCTTTGTCTGAGAATGAAATCTTTGGTTAAAATAGGTGAAATCCCACCCAAGGAAAAGCATCTGAACGCTTTGCTTAGAAGCCCTCCCCAGGACAGACATGCTGACTGTAGCCCAAACACAGCATCCCACAGCCCTGCTTTGGCCTGGGAAAATGCAGAACAGGTGGAGAGCTTGACCAAGAGAAACCCTGCTTTTTGACATCCAAGTGCAGACAGGGATCAGTCCACAAATCAGGACAAATAGATGCAATTGAAGTTAACACAGCTGAAGTTAACACATGCCAATCCAGGTTGCTCTACAGGGTGACAAAGTTCTGGCACATCAAAAACTCTGTGGATCAAGTGGGACTTCAGAGAGGTTTACAATAGAGAAGAACACACTCGGTGGGAAGTTAACCAAAAAATCTGTGCCAAACATTAAAAACTGGCACAAAAAGACAGAGAAAGTCAAGAACGGACAGAAAAAAGGAAAAAAAACACAGTTAGAAACGCCTGAGTGATCATAAGGAAATGATGTTTTGTTATGTGATCCCAAGCACTCTGCCATAGGTGTCATATAAATAATTATTAATTATGTTGTTGATTATCTGTGTGAGCAATAGAGCTAATGAGCTGGTTCTTACAGGATATAAATACAGCTTCTAAAGAGCAGGGCAGCCATTCTGCCAACGGCAAGCAATTTGAGTTATTTCTTCTCTGCTGAGAGTTTGCTTCTTTTTTTTTTTTAACCTGAGGATAACCAATACACACTGTAGATATTTGCTATTAAAAAATCTACTCCCTTCACAGTCCCAGTAGACATAAACTGAATTTCCTTTAATGACTGGGCCCAATTAACTGGAACCTGGAGCTCCACTTTGAAAGCAGCAGGGTTCCTCTTTGGAGGCTTGGCCCCGATGGGCAGGAGGCATCCAAAGGTTGAGGATTAAAGTTGCTTTGTTTCACTGAGCGTGTACACCATATTGCAGGGTGGTTGGCATGGGAACACAGCTATGGAGCAGCCTGTAGTGCACAATAAACAGTCTCCATAAAATACAGAAGCAAATAACTGGAGAGATGAAGGGTAAACCCTTCACCTATCACTGGAAGAGCTCAGCAGATGGAGGAGGAAGGGGCAGCCCTTCTAATTCATAGCCCTTCATCCACGCCTGCTTCCAGGATTTTTGTTTTAACATTAGTGCTTTAAGTGCACATGTGTACTCGACCCATTTCACCATCTGGTGTCCAAACCACGGGATCCAAAAGGAAATTTCACTTTAGCTGCTGTCAGCCTTGAATTGCCACATCTCTCAAGGTGCTGGTTAATCCCAGGACAGAACCTGAGAAGAGGGTTTGCCTGCAGGGACCTGAACATCCATCAATAAAAGGAAAAGGGCAAGTTTCCTCTACAGAAAAACACTCCTTTTCTCAGAGTCAGAGATATAGGTTAGAAGAGGTTGGACCCTAAGTCTAACTGACAGAAAAATGCAGAAGCACGTCAGGAATAAAACTTATAACCCTGCTGCTGCATAAGAGGGGAAGTGGGGGGAAAGGAAGAGGAGGAAGATGGTGAACTACCTTAGGAAACCTGTAACATCTCTATTAACACTTTGCTTTGCTTCTTCTTTTACAACAACAGGATTACCAGATGAAACACCACAAGCATCTTCTGGAAGCTCCTTTTTTCTCTGATCTCATCCAGGGCTGTTGTTCCAGCATGCTGACCTTCAATCTGTAGAAATTTCCTGATCTTGATCGACGCACTAGATAAAACTTTCAAAACACCGACCCTGGGGATTTGCTCAAGAGGCAGGAACGCAAAATCTCAAACAGGAAAAGCTGGAATTTATGGGCTTGCTGGCAGCCTGGCTACAGTGTGGACATCAGTCTTCTGCAAGGGCTGAGCAAAGTCGTTCTTTGTTATGAGCAAGAACAGACAGCATCACCTGTAGACCCAAAACTATGAACTCTAAGTACTATCCAGCTCCTCCACCAGCGAAAGCAGAGACACATCTTATGCCAACCCTACCCTGAAGGCCTTCTGATGCAGCTTTGTCCATGGTTTTGAAGTGTGCAGTAAGAAATTAGTACATTTTCAGGCCTCTGAGGAACAATCTTTTTCTTAAAGAAGAAAGCCCACAGAGCACTGACACAGGAACTTTGAAAATGCAGCTTTAAAAGGAGCACCCTGGGCACTGACCTACATAAGCTGCTCCACTCAGCCAAGCCATCCACTTCTATATTGGACACGACCCAGAGTGCTTTCTGTATTCCCCTGCATTTTAAAGGGGTCAGACAAGAGCTCCCATACAGGCTTAGAGCTGCCAAGGAGCCCTTGCTTTTGCCTCCCTCTTTTGTTCTTCAGTAGCCGTGCGCCAGGAGCAGGGCTCTGCATCCTGAGGTTATTACACATTTCTCTAATGGATCTCCATGCATAATAAATTAGCTCATTAATGAATTGATTTGAAGGAAGAGTTCACTGCAGGGGCCAGAAACCCAAAGACACACGCCTTTGACTGAACAAATAAGTCACTTCTGCAGTCTCACATCGTGCATCCTGCTGGTGAAGGCCCCATTAAATCACCTGGCGCTGCTGCTGCCTGTTCTCCATCCTCACCATTATAAAAGATATATGGCAACTGCTTTTGCCTTCACAACTGCTTATTTGTGGAGGTCTGGTCTCATTCCTTACAGGCCTTTTCCATTTGGGACTGTCACGTTCGTTGTTCACGTTAAGAGAGTTTGTGATTCTAGCACCAGCTTTTGCAGTGTTTGAGTTATTTGGATTGCAGCGAGGGACTGCAGGTCCACCCTGAGGGTTGTTACCAGCCTGAAAAATCTCAAGGCTGTGGTGTTTGCTTGCTATTGCTGCCCAAAATGAGGGAATCGAGTCTGAAAACAGCTGCCCTGAGCTGCTAACTGAATATTTCCAGATGATCCCAGGAACCTACCTCCATGCTCCAGCACCGAGCGCTACCTTGTAAACAAACGCCCTTATATAGGTCTGTGTGGGCAAAGTTAATTATCTCCAAATAGCTTCCAGAAACCTCAAATCAATTTATGAAAACAAAAATTAACTTTCCATATAAACATAATTACAGTGAGACAACAGTATCCAGCCTGGTGCTACTGCTGTTTTTGGAAGCTGGGCAGAAAGCCAAATGAGTTCATTAGGCAGTGTAATTAATAATGGTTTTTTCCTGCTTTAGGAAGCCATTTATGGTCCTAAGAGGCAAAGGTACTGGGGAAAAAACCCACAGCTGACAAGTTTTAAAAGGTGCTTCTGCAACAACAATTTATTTTAGAGCCTCCATGAGAATATATATCATTTAATGAAGGGAAAAAGAGCAGAAAAAAAGTAACACTGCAGCAAGATCCATTCCCTCTGCTCACAAAGATGCCTTGGAAGAATTTTCTTGAGAAGGAACCACCCACTTTCTGCTCCAGGAATGAGCATCACCCACTTTCCAACCCATGAGGCACAAAGGCAGCACCACATAACCCTCTTCCCCTGTTCAGTTCCCCACATCCACTGTGCCATGGCCCTAGAACAGCACAAGATCCTGAAAATGCGAGAGGAGTCCCCAAACAAACACCATTTCATGGCTCTGGTCCCAACAAAACACTGGCAAGTTTCTTTGGTTGCTAAACCTATGGGATTATTATTTATCAGCTCTGAATTGCATTCTCTCAGCTCACAGAGACATGCACTCTGCAAACACGGGTCACTTTGTCTCTCCAAGTGGCAGCACACGATCTGAAGTGGAGCTTGTGCCTGTGTGAGAAAGCCACACCCGTTACCCTCTGTCCCCCTAGGCCACAAAGTGTGTGTTGATGCTACCACAGAAGTGCCAGCCAGTGCTGATGGATCCTGCACTGGATGGTCAAGGCAGAAGAGCACAAGAGTTGAGCCACTCTTCACTGTGCCCTCATTTCTGGGGAAGCAGAGGGTCAGAACTGTGCAAGTCACCAAACATCTACTTAACAGGACAAATTAAAAGCAGATAAAGACAGCATCCATCTCACCATCCCCATCTAAATATCTCTGTGGCTCCGAGACACACAAAGGGAGTATTTGGGTGTGCACGCCCCAAAGCCAAGGAAGTTGACAAGCCCCGCCCTCTAACACCCCAGCTCAGCTTCTCGCTCGGACGCTTCACGTCCCCACAGCAGAGGGTAAATCCCCCTGCCACGGATTGCCCGGTGGAATACACAAACCCTGCCTCGGCCCCGCAGCGCAGCAGCGTAATCTGTTTATGAATGGCAGCGGAACTCCGAGATTGAATTACGAGGCAGGTATTCAATCAGGCAGGATGTGTAGCTGCTTTCTAACAGACTGGAGGATTAAGAGAGCGACAGAATACATCCTTTCCTTCCACATGACAGCATCTCCCTCTTCTCCCCTCCCCAGTCAAGAAACTAGCCGAGGCTGTAAGAGAAGGGGATTTGCAATGCTCAGGACCCACAAGAAGGATTAGAGAAAGGTTAAAGAGAACATGCATACAAAAGACAACTCTGCTGTATCATCCCCAGCAGAAGAATTATTAAACAACACTCTGTGCAAGACAGGGCAAACAAACCTGAGCTACCAGGAGAAGAGGAGGTGCAGCTGGAGGAGCTGCCAGCTGCTCCATTTGCACAGTGTCTGGGGTAAAACTACAGCACCTGTTTTTAGAAGAGCTCAAAGACAGGCTTCACAGTTTTTAAGAGGCCTGTAGAGTGTAGGGAATTGCAAGCAAGAGAGCCTGCAGTCATCTGGTTTGTGTATTCCCCTACCACACAGGGTTCATCGCCTCTAACTGCGCTAGGTCCTGCACAAGCAGAAGACAGGAGAAGTCCCTACTCAAAAGAGCACATCACATGCAATGGAGAGATTCCCATTTAACCCACTGCTACCATTTCCAGGGGCATGGAATGTCTGTGCTGTAGCAGAGCATGACAAGGAAATATGGGAATTTATTGCTTAGACCCTAGAGAAGAACCACAGTGCATGGATGTGAAAGTCAGCTGATGGAAAAAGGCTGCAGTCTGGTGTAAGAAGACAGAGGACAGTGTTTCACATGGTACAGGGAAGAAATTCTCTATCTGATGCAGCAGGATTACATCATGTCTGACGGCAGAGGCCCATTGTACTCTCTCTTGTAAAGGAGGATTACTCTATATCTGATCTGCAAGAAGGATTATTGTGTTTGAAGCGGGCTCACTACAGTCAGGATGAACTGAAAAGCAGGAATATGCTGGTGGACGGTTTCACCGGATTTGTGACAGGGCAGATGCAGAGCTGTGTATCACTCTGGCACTAACAAGGATGCATTCACACATTGGAAGAGGACCCCAGACCTCCTAGAGATGATTTCAGCATGTGGCACTGGCCCACTTCACTGCCAGCCCCCCAACTCACTTGACAGGCCACTGAACAAAACTCATGCCTTAGTCTATAGCAGAAGGCCATGTAGTTCTGTGAAGAAATGCCAAACTCTCTTAATTCTCTTGATTTCGGTCCCTTTTCAGTCCAGTCTGACCCAGAACCTATGCTTAGCCCTTCCTTGATTGTAATTTCCCATACCTGAATGACCAATTCTTTTTATTTATAATTAAAACCTTAATTGGAGTTGACAGTGACAAACATGCAATGCATTCTTTAATGTCTTATAGTATATAAACTCTGGGACATGTATCTATTGCATTCTCCATTATCAATACTTCAATAAACCTTCTGTTAAACCTTGTTATAAGAAAATTGAGTTTTCATCAAAATCTACAGGACTGGCTGTTACTGCAGGAGCCATATCAGGGGAGACATCGCAGCCACCCTAACACAACACAAGCCAGACAGCTCTGAACACACCAGCTGGCATTTATCAAGATATCGACTATAAATCATGGCAAATGGAACTGCAGGAAAAGGCAAGGCCTAGGAGCCTGTTGGGATCAGGCAGGCTTTATTGTATTTTATGCTGGGTCATGCAGGCCTTATCCCTTGGTTTGTCTTCAATAATTTTCTTAGTTCTTTTTAAATACCATCCCATCAGCAGGAGAAACCCTGTGCCTCACCACCTGAGCTGAAGGTTCTGCATTAAACTCCCCTTTCAGCTGAGGAGTAACAGCCATGGGGACTTGGCAAGACTTGTGCCAGATAGAAGAGGGAGCCTATAGACTGCAGATAACCCTCACAGCTCCTCATCTGAGCTGCTGCGAGGTCCATCCTCAGGTTTGGCACAAAAAGAAACTTCTTGATTAATATTCACCCATAAACACATTTCATTCTTTCATCCTTCTCACCAAATCCTCCTGCTAGAATCCATCCTTCAGGGGAAAAGAAAAAAACAACAAACCAGTAAAACTCTTCAGCAAAGCAGGCAGACTTGCTGCACTCGTATTTGACAGAAGGGAGAACAGATTGGGACTCCATGAAGAGTGACTCATTATCAGCAAATAGTTTTAAGTGATGATTATTTCATCACCACCCACCCAGCTCTTCCCTGTCTGCAGGCTAGCGCAAAAACTCACTGCGAGAAGATGACAAAAAAGAAAAATTAGGCAGACGACCTTACCTCTTGCTTCCTCTCCCAGGATCGTGAGCAGAACTGTCTAAAAAGGGATCTGTAACCTCGGGTTACAGATTGAGAGCTTAAGGGTTTTCTTTTCTTCCAAAAGCAGTGTGTAATATTGTCTCCCTTCTTAACCTATCCAAGAAAACACTGAAAAAACATTTTCAGATAGCTGCCCTTTTCCTGTGCAAACATATGCTGAGCCTCACCCTTAGGGACACTCACACCCTTGCAGTCGCTCAGCAGATAAGCCCTTGCTGTAGGATCAAAGCTCCGTTGCAATGTGCCAATTGATGTTGCTGTAAATGAGCATTAGCACATTTGGGATCCAGCAGGACTGGTGCCTGAAGGTGAAGAATCCCATACTTGGAGTCAAACACATCAAAACTCCATCAATAGCAGGGTACAGAAGGTTACAGCAGCAAAAATGAAACCCTGGCTGTATCACGTTGCTCTCAGCAACTACTTCCAGCAGCGAGCTGCGTTTAGAGCAGCTGCAGAGCAAATGGAGAGAGAGGGAAAGAGCAGAAAATCATCACACACACTCTACCTAGAGAGAGGTTTTGAATTGAAATGGCCCAAGGGCAACCATATAAGAAAAATGGAGCTGTCTGGCTCCAGGCACAACAGACAAGCTTCTCCTCTCATAACGAGGAAAGAGGGAGAAGGCAAGAGAAAGGAGCAGCCCGCCATGGTGGTGTTCTCCCACCCACGCAGCAGAGGCAGCAAGGTCACAGACTGGGCTTTCCGGAACCGTGACCTCTCCTGTCCACCTCTCCTGACAGTAAAAAGCTGCTTCAGGTTCCCAAACGCTTTCAAAGGGATCCTCTGCAGGGAAACCTGCTCACTGAAGAGCTATTCCAGCACTTTCCCAACCCTTGCCAGGCAGAGAGGCACACAGGAGTTCTGTTATCAAAAGATAATCACATCCCCGGGGCATTACCAAGCCTAAAATGCAGCTGTGCCTCTGATCCTCTGGGTGCAGTTACCTCCTCATTCACCGTGCTCCCACCTGCCCTCAAGCTGCCTTTAGTCCTGTTAGGAAATTGTTTGTACCTCTACATTGCTATAAATTATTGAGCAGTATCTGAAGCCCTGGAAGGCATTATTTCACCTATCCAAAATGAGTAAATAAATAAAATCCCTTTCCATCAGAACATCCACTTAGACCTGAATATTCCAAAACCAAACAAAATCTACACAAAGCCTTAAAAAATTCCTTGTGATATTAAACACAAACCCACACCATAAGAAACGGCTCACAACTCGTATCATTTCAATATCCAGATATGCTCGCAGGCATTTTGCATCTCAGCTCCCAGCGTGGGTTGTATTTTGCAGGCTTCACATTGCTACCAAAGCTGGAGACAGCCGTCATTGACTCGTTTGCCAAGCAGTGATACAAACTTAAAATATTTCTCAATTGCTTTTTTTTGTACTGAGGGCTATCAGCCTCATCTAGTTTCTAACCAGTGAGATCTATATCTTCTGATTTCTCCTGAGACTCTGAGGAATATAAAACCAGGTACAGTGGAAAGGAGGAATCATGCACAGTTTCTCCTCCAGAATTTAGTGATAGGAAGGATTCAAGGCCAGATGAGTTTGAGATGATGCCAGCTATCTGTTGTCAGGGAGGGGCAGAGCAGGCGGTTACCTCCCCACCCTCCCATGACCTTCTTCAGGATTTGACCAGAAAATACCCACACTGCCATGCTGGCAGCTGCAAACACTTTGGCCAAAGGGACTTTTAGAAGAGAACTGAAGTTTTAATGACTTTCTGTTCTTAGCTCTCTGCCACTATCCTTTAAAACATCTCTACAACATGGAGGTGGGAAGCGAGGAGGGAGAAAAACTGCAGTCCAAGTGACACAGCTGACCTCCCTGCCTGACACAGGTAGTCTGAAAGTCTCCATTATCCAACAACTCAATCCCTGCAGGGTCATGCAAGTCACCCCACAGGCCAAGGTCACCCTTAATCTCCATTAGCATCAGCCCTTGTTTATTTTCTAACCTTTACTCCCAGGAAGCTGAAAGCCCAAAGCAGGGCAAGAAACACAATTCCTTTCCCTGGACACTTACTGCATTATTAAACATGGATTTAAACAAGGTTTTCTATCTGTATGCTAAAACGGCTTCTTTTTTTTTTTTTTTAAGTCAACTTTGCCTGAGGGAAACCACTCTTTGTTTTGGCTTAACTGAACACCCATTAATTTTATAGGAAAGGCTAGGGGGAAGGGCTTGTGTCTCCACAGATTTATAGTCTTTTCATGCCAACTGGGAAGGAAATTCTCACATGCTTGTGTAGCATCAGACTTCTCCCACAAAGCTCATATTTACAGAAGAATGCAAAGCTCCCCCAGGGAGTCTAGGAGCTGATGAGACTGTGAGGATCTGTTATTTATATTATAACTGTGCCCAGGATTTTTGGACATTGCACACATTCAGGGGAAGATGCAGCCCCTCCCTGACAGGGTTCACGCTCATAGCAAATTACTCACTTGCATGGAAATCAGCATGAGTTACACGTGTTTTTCTGGAACAGAGCTATTAGTTCACACAATCAGAGGCAACCTGATGCCTACATCTCCCCACTCCAGCAAACAATGAGCCTACTCATTCGGATCATGGTTGCTGTGCCCAAACTTGCCAAACGGGATTGTGGACGAGCAACAGAAGAGCCATCCTGTGCCAGATGCACCAACACCCCCGGGAGCAACTCCACTGGAGCTGGTCACTGGTGCTGATTGTGAAAGAAATTTGTGTGCAATCTGACTGATTTTATGAACTTGCTGAATTCCTGAGAGAACGCTGAATCAACCAGCTGCCGACAGAGCTGGTGTCATCACTTCGCCTTCAAGCCACAACTGATTCACCCCAGTTAACATAACCTGTTTTCCACTTGCATGTGCTGGGAGGCACAGGATGAAGAAAAGCTGCACCACAGTTTGCCCTAAGGCCAGAGAACCCGTTTTTTTTTTCCATAAGAAAATCTTTATTGAAGGGAGACAAGTTATTTCACTGACTCAAAGGCACCCATTGAGCTTCCAGAGCCTTCCAGAATGAAAAAGGCTGATACAGACATTATCTTTTCTTTAATTCACTTGGAATTTGCCTGGAAGTGTCTGATGCAGGTACTATGAGAGCCTGCTAAAATATCTGCCCACAAGAGAAAAGAAGGGAGGGGGGAAAACAGCACAAAGACTCTTCAAGAATGGACAAGAATGGGCAGGGGAAAAATGCAAAGTCCCACTAAGGGTCAAACACAGAGCGAGTTTTGGAGGCTGGAAAATCCTTTTCCTATTTGCAATGCATGCACAGAACACAGAGGTGATGGACTTACAAATACAGAAAGGAGAATGTGGATTAGAATGAAGGAAACTCTTTCTACCAGAAAGAACAAAATTTGTGAATGAGAGATGCCACGGCATCTCAGCTTTGGAGGTCTGCAAAGCACTGCCCAAGTGCACATGGGCCCACACAGGCTGAGCAAAGGGGGTCCCTTCCAGTCCTACAATCAACAGAGAACTCTTGAAAAGAAGTGGTGAAGAAATTCAAAGCGTTTCCTGATGGCAGAGCTCTGGGTGAGGCACACAGGGAGTGTCACCAGGACATCCCAATCTCTCAAGCACACACCAGACAGGCTGCATGGGAATGACAGAGCTCCAGGAGGCAGCCGGAGCCTGCTCAGGGGACCAGCAGAGCCCTCCCATCCTGACGCCAGGTTTGAGTAGGTCTGTGTCGTGAACTGAGACCAGAGGCAGCACAAGCAGAAACAACTGTATTTCCCAAATCTTGCCCGGGGGCAACTCTGCACACGGGATTTAGCCAGAAGTGCTCTCAATCCCAGAACAAATCTTCACACGGCTCAGGTTCTCCTGGAGGTGATCTGAGCATCCCTGCCCTCAAGGCAGCAGGCGAGTGCCTACCAGCTCCCTTTCCACAGCAGTTTTTACTTTTTCTCACTACTTTTAACTGCTGATAGGAAGCAAAGCCCGTTGTCATTCAGGGTTTGTAAGTGATGAACGTTTGTCTTTCTGCCTACGGAAAGCTGCCAAATCATAAAGCTCCATCCTGTTTGTAAAACAAGCCCTGGGGTATTATTTTTCCTAAAGTCAATGATGTCACAGAAATACTACTTGAAAACAGAATCTAAAATTACACTCTTGAGTGCAGCACATTCTGGAGTTTTCATTGGCACTGCTAAAATTGTTCTGTTGTGTTTTTCTGGCACAGTCCGTAGTCAGATAATTGCTTGGGGCTAATCTTGAGAAGGCAAAATATACACAACCAGCACAATTCCACTTCTGCTCCATCTTCTATTAAGAAACAAATATTCTCCACAGCATGAAGTCAGGCTATCTTTGCCAACAAACTCCACTAAATGGAGCACAGTGACTTTGGGGGAGCAGGGGTTGGAGTGTACAATTTTGGCAAGGCAAAAAGCTTTTGTGAATTATTGCATAGCCAAACTGTTAGCTTCTTTTCAAAAGGGGAGAAGAAAGGCTATAACATAGAGGTCAGAGAGTTTTGTTTAGTCTGAAAGATTTCGGAATTAATTTTCCCTCCAGAAATACACGTGAATGAGGGAGAAAAAGGGACACCTAGGCTACTTAGCCTGCTCTGGCTCCAAGCAGAATTTCATGACTGTTCCAGACAAGTTCAATCAGCCATTTAAAGACCTTTCCACCTCCTGTATCTACTGTGCTATAAAAGGTTTGCTGTGCAGCATTATTCCACCCTATTTCCAGTTGCAGTGCCAAGAGCCAGAGCACACCAAGTCATGTTGGTGAGGTGGTAACAAGCAGTGCCAAGTCCAGCTTTCAAGAATATACTTGCAACACCACCAGCATGACTGAGCCAGATATTGTGTCATTCAACCAGATACTCACTTTACCATGGCTGGCAGAAACACCCATCACTCCCAGACGGTGTTTTCACCTCAGCTTTGCTGTTGGGTGACTTACAGAGAGTTGCTGCACCTCCTGCAAGCACCCATTCCTTCACAGGAGTATCCCTGTGTGGGTGAACAGCCTTCCTTAAGCAAAGCAACATAAGCAACTTGATTTAATACACTCTCTTCAAAGGTGTTGCAGAAGTTAATACACCTTTAAAGGCTGCGTAGTTGGCCTCCACCTGGGAGGAGATATTGTATGGGAAGAATAAAGAAATATATATGACCACCAAATTAAGACAATGGTCACTGAATTTGAGGACCAGAGCACCACGGCTTCATCTCAAAAAGTCATCTATAGTATTTAATCTGTCAAAATAATACAAGCTGAGACTTCTATAAGAAAGATGAACCTTTTGGACTTGGAGTGAGGAAACCAAAGGGTCTGGTAAGACCCAGCAACTCATGCTGAACCAGTATTTCTGGTTGTACATGGCAAAGTTCACATTCCTTTTTGAACAGAAAAGCAAAAGCCTGCAGAGGAAAAAAGCTGGAGAGAAATACAGGGGATGTCACCTCCCTTTCATATCCCATATTCCATATCACCGGATATTCCTGAATCAGTATATTTAATACCAACACTCATTTCAAACATGGGATGCTAACTTGCTCCAGCTTCTGTGAGAATGCTGAACAAGGCTGAGCCCCAAAGCTGAGGAGCCCCCAGCAGGTAACAGCCTGCAGCATAACCCAGCTTCCCCCCTCTGCAGCTGGGGCAAGACACTCCATTCCTCCATCCCCTATATATCAGCACAAGAACTCATAACATTCTACAGGGGGAAAAGAGCAGGATGTAAAATCTGCTTATTTAGGTGCACTGCCAATGCTTCCAGTGAAACCATCCCATCTTGCAGCCAGCTAAGAGTTCTAATTAGAATATGAGGAAATTCAGCTTCAGCTGACAGTGAAATACTTGAATTAGCCACAAGCCATGGTAATTTGGGATCCTGGTTTCTGTCATCCCCGGCAAAGCTGACACTACAGCATGCAATTTCTGCAAAGGAGAAAAGTCAAGTTTGTTCAAGATAAGGCCCTGACACCATTTATTTATTTGCAATCTTTAGGGACTGCTTAGCAAGCTCTAGAAACAGGCAAAATAGAGAGTAGTATGATTAATTTCATTTATTTAATCCATCAAGGAGACTTTGCACACAAACCCACCTTCCCTAAACAGCACTCTTCAGGTAACACCAGTGAAGGCACAGCCAGGGCAGCAGAGGGGAAGTCTGCTTACAGCCCAGGAAAAAGAGAGTGGAAAAGCTGAGAGCTCTTTTTAACTCTAAACACTGCGCTACAACCAACCAACAAAGCGAAGTGAGCTTCCTACCCATCAAGGACTGCTGTTATAACTTGATTCAGAGAAATGTAGCATAATTGCAGAGAAATTATGGCATTTTTTGTTGGCAGACATTCTAGTGGTGCAGTGATGCATGTTTCTCAAATGCCAATAATTCTTATTTAGGTTTCTCCTGAGCAACGTCTCTGTGAGCTGGCACCTTCCCTGGGAGCCACAATGGGAGACATCCCTTTCCAAGCAGAAGGACTCCGTGGCTGGTTCATTGTCTCTCCAGAGAAAAGAAGAAGGGGGGAAAAAAAAAGCCAGTAAGTGTGCCTTCCTCAGCAATTTATCTAAGAGGCCAAATGCCTCCAAGACAGAGATTAATATTTCAAATAAAGTCCCCTGATTATCCTCACAAAGCTTCCCAAAGGGGCTGGAAGGAAAAAGATGCTCTGTGCTGATCTGGACCGCTGGATTCCCTCAAGGCAGATTGTTACACAGTGATGTAAGAAAACGCTCCAGCTAACAACAGGCCCTCTTACTTTCTTATTTTCTTTGTGAGGCTTGGAAAATCCCAACCCCAGCCACTCCTGCTTTATTTTGGCACCTTTGCTATTGATCCCAGCTGAAGCCAGATACCACAGAGCTGTGGAAACATTAAAGAGAAATGCACCCCACTACATCAAAACTCCAACACCAAATCCTCACAGTTTGGGCAAGTACACAAGTCAGGTTTATTTCATCTGGAGGTTGATCCCAATTAGAACAAGCAGATATATAAAGAAAAATATATGCACAGCCCAAGTGTGCAGCTACTCAGGGAACACAGAGGTCAGGCATCAATCGTACTGCAACCACTCAAACCTTGTGATTTCAGGTTGAGATCGGAACACGATGCTGAAAATAAAAGCTAATACCTAGAGACCAGGATCAGCACAGGAGCAGAAGTTCTAGGAGCCCCCCAGGAAAGCCAGCACTCACACATTTTAGATTCCCATCCTCCAGGTTCAGATCAGCCTCTGCATTTGATGGCAAACCAAAGCAGAATCCCAGGTTTCTGGGGTTAGGTCAAGTCTAGCTTATTACGCTGTAGTTATACATGTAGTCACAGAGGAGCTGCTCTGGTGGAACTTGGTCAACAGTACTCAGACCTGACATTATTTTGATTACACCAGGAGTAGTAAAGAGCATCAAACCAAAGGAAAAAAGCACCTGAGTGTGGAACATGACTCTCCTTTCAGCCTGTTAAACGGTCCAGCCAGCTCTTGGTATAGCATATGTCACTGCTGTTCCTTTAAAGCCAGGGCCAAGGACTCTCCTCAGTGCTGAGAATGTATTTCTACAGCAGCACACAAATCCCAGGATGCTGCAGGTCTCGATTCCCTGCTGAGCACCATGCTCCCACATGCTGTACAAGGCAGGCTTCCAAACAGGAGGCTGCAGATCTCGAGTGGCCACACATCCCCTGTAGCATGGGGAGCGTGCCTTCTGTAAGAGGAGTACACAGCGATTTCATGGATGGGAAGCACCCTGGATACCCCCCCTAATATTCAATAACACTGAGAAAGTGAGCAGGGTGTCCCTGCACCAGCAGCTCACTAACACCTAAAATGCACACTGAGTGCCAAAAGTTGGCTCCTGAATTCCCTCTGGCCAAGCCTTATTACGTAGAGAACAAAGAGCTTTTTATTTTTTTTTTTTACTCTCAGACAAATAAAACAGTCCTGGCCTTTTGCCTGTGGGCTGTGCTGAGAAAAGGGCTGTGCCTTGCAAAGCAAACAAGCTGCCCTGAGGCTGAGAGATGCAGGGAACAAGGCAGCTCAGGGTCATCCTGAGGGGCTGGAGGACTTGGTACCCCGGTGAGGGAGCAACCTCAGCTAAGGGGCAACACCTTGTTCCCAGGTGCATTTACCAGCAAAGACTGGACCAGCCAGGGCAAGGCACAGCCACAGGCAGCGTGGGGGTCATCTTCAGTTGCACTGGGGTTTGTGTGCTTCAAAAAAGGGAAGGAGAAGCCAGGAGGAGCCCTTTAAGTGTAGGAAATCTGCTTTCAGGATGAAGTTGACACCTTTGCAAGGCTGGCACACGAGTCCAACTTCAAAGCCAGGAAAGCTAGAGGCAGGAATTCTGGAGGGTTTCAGCCTTTCACAGGGGGAGGTCCTGTTATCTGCACATCTCCGTGCTGCAGTCTCACATTCCGTTTCCTCCAGCACCACAAGGAATTTCACTGCAGATGAGCAATGCTTTCAGAAAGACGGTTGTGCGGAGAGGCTGGATAAACATCGCAGCCCCACTGCAAACTCCGTGCTGTTCCAGGGGCACACATTAAAGTGGCTCCCAACCTTTACTCGGCCCTCACCCCCACAGGTAGCCAGAAGATGACAAACAGCAGGGAAGTCAATGCCCTGTAGTCACACGAGACAAGCAAAGGCAATGAGCTTCATGCCCAGCTGCAGCTGGTCAGGAAGCATGGCCACATGTTTTTTTCATTGCAGTTTCATTTTATAACAATCAAAACCTTGCAGAAGAGTTTGAACAGGTTCTAGAGCTGGAAAAACCTCCCACAGGCAGCCTAAATATCACACTTCTGTCAAAACAAGGACTTGAGCACAATTTTTCTCAATTGCTGCAACTGGTGCACCATTGTGCTCGCTATCCACACTAAGTTCATGAGGCTTACAGGGACATCCTCATTTTGCAGGTGAAAGCCAGTAGTTAGAAAATAGGGAGTTGTGTGAAGGGATGGAAGATGAAAACAAGAACAACCTCAGCCTTCTCATAAGAAGCATCCAACCCCCTTGTCTCCATTGGCTCTCAACCACTTCCTCCACGATGAGCACTGTGCTACAGCCAAGCCCCAGCTGAGAACACGAGGTGGGAATCAGTGGTCTCCAGGGCTCGCACAGCTGCAGCAGGAGGAGGAGAAGTTGCCACCCGAGGGCTGTAGCAGCAGCCAGCCTGCCCTGCTGATTCAAGTGGGTTACAGTCACTTCACACAGTTTGCTCAGCCGAGTCCTGGGAGAGTTTGGTCACAGGCAGGCACCAGCCCTGGTGACAGCACGGGCTTGCACTGCACAGGGAGGGCAGGCAGCAGAGCTTGAATCCAAGAGCTGTGCTTTAGCAGTGCCCAGGGCCCCATGTCATCAGTAAGAGCCCTGTTAAGCCTCAGGCTGTACAAGTACAAGACAGACAGGTAGCTCCAAGCCCAGGACAGAGATTATTTCAGCTTAAGATGAAGCAACGGGGGAACAAAGTAAGTAGAAAATCAAAGTGGGTAGCATGAAAGGAGCATTCCTAGGATAGCAGCGAATAGGTTTAAATCTGAACTCTCAGCAGTGTCAGAAATGCTGGTCTAACTACAGCCCTTGAACAGCTCTAGGGCTCGTGCAGCCACTCGCTGTGCAAAAATAAACTCGAACCAAACACCCACTCCCTCTTCCAGCACTGCAGTAGCTGCCAGAGATGTAGAGGCCTGAGAGAGAATGGGAAAGCTTCTCTTTTGGTCTTAAGGTAATACTGTGGACAAGAGAGGTGGTCCTGCAGGCATTTAATGGATGACGTGCGTGTGCCTGAACACAAATGGTGAAGACATTCTACTTAAATGTGGGAAACAGGCAGTGAAAGCTGCAGCTGTGAGCAACAACAGGGAACAGCAGCACACGGAACGGGGCAACAAGGCAAGCAGTTTATGAAGGCACTGGAGAAAGCTGAGGCAATCAAAGTGACTACCAGCTTTTTGCAGCAACATCTGCGCACACATTTCCTGAATGCACCGGTGACTAGTGTGGAAATCCCAGGAAGATGCAAAGAACTGGAGCAGAGATAGAGCCATGACATCTAATCTGGGGTGACATCTGCCTCTGGGCTAGAGCAGCGAGATTGTTTTTGCCACTACTGGAAAGAAGATTGCTGTAGTCAGGAACAGAGCTGCTCAGGGAAGGAAAAAAAGCAGTAGTGTGAAGAGAAAGCAGAGTTCAGTATTATTCTGAAAGCTCAGGTACAAACTGGCCATGGTCTGTAGAATGAACAAAGAAAATGCCAGTCTGTGATCCTTGTGGGTCACACAGAGTGGCTAAGGAAGGAGGGACAGTTTGGGAGAAAAGGCCAAGCATCTTCAGTGTATCATTCTGATACTTCAGTTGTGGTAAGAGCCATTTGGCACAGACACCCTCCTGAAGTGGAAGGACACAGCTGCAAACATGGAGACCACTTCCAGTAACACAACCTGCAAGGTGTGAAATCAAGAGAGAAGCAGGATGGGCACAAGCAGAGGCATGGAATAACCAGATCAGATCAATTTGGGCTTAAAATGAAAGACACGCTAGAAAGTCAAAATGAAACGTGTCTGTTTATTGATAGATCTTTGAGACTGAGCTAAATTTAAATCAAGAACACTTGAAAATGAAACATTCTGCAGAGATGTGGTTATTTGTACAGCTTTGGTTAACACCCTTCCTGGCAGTGAAATGCGCTTTAATGTGGTAAAGGCAGTGCAAGAAGAATGCTGCTGTCTTCTTCTTGCCGTGCCTTACACGTTAATCTTTGCAGGTTTTTGCCCCATGTGTCTCTGTGCAGCCCCATCCCCACAATCAGAGAAGGTTACCCAAGTACCAGAAGGTCTGAATCATCAGCTGCCAGCACTACACTACATCCCAACCACAAATAAAGGGCATCCAGAACAGCCTGCAAAGCACAGAGCTCCCTCAGCATCACCCAAACCTGAAAAAAAGGATTCCCCTTTCCATTAAATCCCAAGTCTGTCATTGCAGAGGGTCAAGGCAGACTCCTCAGAGAGTCACAGGCTTCATGCTGTCACTCATATTAATGATGCAATGCTTTATTAATTGGAGTTTTCCTGAACAGCATGTGTAGTATCAGTGACACTCATAATTAAATAGGCAGGCAGCATTTTTTTTTTTAAATGAGCTGAGAGTTAATTGAATTCTGGAGTCCCTGTGATCAGCTGTGAAATTTATACCTGCAATTTGTGCAGGCAGCAAGAACTAGAGCCTTTGGGGCCTTGTTATTCATCAAAAATAGGCTGATTTATTTGTGCCAAGTATCTCTGTAGGAGGCTCTTGGGCCCGATGTACAGTCACTTTCCTCCAATTAACCTCCCTGGCCTAGAGGGAAAAGAGAATTAGACATCTGTTAAAAGCACAAACCTAGTCTTGAGAAAGTAGGCACATTTCAGCAGAAGGCAGCTCTCAGCTGAGTTAACCTCTGGCCACCACGAGCTGAGGAGTTCCCAGCATGAAATATGTCAAAAACAGCTGACACAAACTACGGAGTCAAAGCAACTCAGAGATGATAAGAAGTGGAAGGTACCTGGCATGAGTTAGCTGGACCACTCTGCTTCACAGAGAGCAGACCCCTCTGGATTAGGGGGGGACAAGCAGTACAGTGTAGGACAGCAATCCCTCTCCTCCTGTTTTCCATCCCTGCAAAGATGTTTGCAGTTGCCAGAAGACTGGGTGCTAAGCAGCCGTTTTTCATGCCACCCTCCTTTCCCTTACTGCTCAGTATGGGTAAGTCCTTGCACAAGGACTGGAACAGGTTCACTTTTTCAGTTTCCTTAGGTTGGGGCTCAGCACAAAGCAGCTCACCGTGGTGAAAGCAGGCGTTTCTTAGTAAGAAGTCTGCACACACTTCCAGGAAGTTTTCCAGCCACAGACCACTTTGTGTCAGAATCATAAGGATCAGCCAGAAGCTGAGAAGAGATCTTGAGGACTGGAGCTGTATCTATTCTGTACAAATCCTTTTGGGATCCCCTCTTAGGGCCAATCATTGCCTAAGAGCACCCATGAAATGGTACAGCAGAACCAGGAACCAATAATACTCCCTGCTCAATGGATTTTCCAGTCCAAGGCTAACTCTGCCAGCAATATGACAACATTGTTCTTCATCACTGAAGCACGGCACTGAAGCATTAGCTAATCCCTCTCAAGTGTGTGGGAAATAGTCTGGAGTTCTGCAGTTGGCTTTTATAAAACCGTCCATCAGAAACGGCTCCAAGGCACAGACAGATCTGCCATGTGGCCATTCTGGAGAGCCCAAAACGTGACTAGTTTTGCATGGGAGAAATACAGGCCAGCATTTGTTTAGTAACGTTTGCTTTCACAAAGGAAGTCTGAGATCAAAATGGCACCTGCTGCCCTCAAAAGTACACCAGAACAAGCACAGCCAAATTGTCCACCCTGCTCTTGTTCACAGCAGATTGCAGCATCAGGTTTTTATCTTCACCTTACTCTTTCTAGCTATAGGACCTGTGACTTCTGGTTGGGATTTCGTTTGTCTCTTTATTTCAGTGCTGAATTTCCTTTAAAAGGCTGTGGCTTAGTTTGCAATTTGTTTTGGTTGACTTGGGTATAAAGTTTACTCTGTCCACCACCTAAGAAAGCCCATATCCGTGTCTGCTGGAAATCATGGGAGGCCAACATACGTCTCTTGAACAGTTCTTCTCCCCCATCCAGTATCACTGGTTGTTTTTTGGACAGTCATTCAGGGGTAAAACAAACAAAACCCAAACACACAAACCACCACGAACATACAGGGTAAAACAAACAAAACCCAAACACACAAACCCCCACGAACATACCATATTGACAGCCTGATCAACTGTTAAAAAGCCGATCTCTCCTTATGACTAAAAGAAGCCATTTAAAGTGAGCAGTCAAGACTTGCTAATGACTCTTGTAAAAATCCTCAGTGATGTCCTATGACATCAACATCACCAGAATCTATGTAAAAACTGATTATATAGAAACTGGTCTCGTGGGCAAACTATTTTATAAACAGTTAGAAATTCCTTTTTGTATTTCAACTGGTATTTGTTTATGAATTAGCTCAAAGTGCAATGCAACCCAACCTCCAAGCAGCCTAGGTGGTTGTTTACCAAAAAAAGGCAATGGCAGGAGGGGGTCCCAGAAGTCAGCCTGGGACATTTCAGTCCCTCAAGGCACTCCTCCCACTGCAGAAATGCAGATGGCACACAGCAATTGTAGCCTCCTAGCATTAGATGGGATCTTCAGTAGATTAAGAACTGCTCCAGTGATTCTGGACATCTGCAGCTTCTCCCAGGAGCACTTCATCGTTGAACCACGCTTTAGGGTACACTGCTTTCAGCAGGGGTCTCAGCAGGTACCTTTGCTCATTAAAGCACACAACAACAGCCCAAGATTTCCTGCTGATCCAGGAAATTTCCCCGCTAAACACACACCAGTCCTCAGAAGCACACAGCTTCACATCCAGCCACTACCTAGAGTGACCGAGTTCAGCGAGCAGCAGAAATGCCACAGTGCATTACCAAGGAAAGACATAACATGAGTATAACTGCAGAGAAATACATGACAGGAGTCAAATGCTTAAAAGCATGAGATACACAGGTCCACAGTGAGGTAAAATAAAATCCCACAGGAAACAACCAGGCTGCTCACCAGGGCGACATAATCAGTACTTACCAAATAGCTCCGGGTACTTTCAGTGTGTGCAAAGCTCTATCTTCGACTCCAGGCATTAGAGCAGGGTTTGAACACCTTAAGCAACACGAGCTATTTGCAGCAGAGAACTGGGTACCAGTTATCAGGCTCTGCCAGCCAGGGACAAGACCATGCCACCCCATGAATTCCCCTCCCACCCTGAGCTAATGCTGGCTGGGGTGGAAAGCATCACCAACAGCACTCAGAGCTCTCCTGGATCTGTGCAGGCATCAGGCTGGAATGAGTTTGGAGCTGCCTTCCAGAAAATCTCAGACAGTTCATGGGCAGCAGTCTGAACTCACAGCTACATTAGCAAGAGTCACTCAGAGAAATCAGGACACAGATGCAAAAAGGGAAAGGTTTTCAAGCCATTTATGGCAGAGGATCACCACTGAGATTTTCTGTGTTGGTTTTGGGGGTTTTTTTAAAGCATATAGACTACATGTAAACACACTTACAATGAAATCAGAATATGTACCTTGAAGTTATTTATGCAATCTCTATAGGTTTAGTCATCACAGACAAAAACATTGCATCCATCTGTCATGCTGGATCAGATAACCAATCCCTCAAACCTAATAACTACTTCTGGAAAGCAGGCGAAAAACACACTTGCTTAATTCTGCCTCTTAAAGACACAGCCTCTCATCTCACTGTGGGCACACAGGAGCCGCCAAGGTCCAAAAGGACTACAGGGCATCAAAGGTTTGTTTCAGGTCTCTTGAAAAAAACTCAATCACCAGGAAATACAGAAGGATAAAACACCAAGAGGCTCTCCTGGCAAACTGTCCAAGTCGGCCATCAAGACCTGACCCTAAAAAAGAGAGATCATGTCCAGTAGAGCTCTTCTTCATTCACCATCCCAGCTAACGCAGCACCGCACACAAAACCTCCAGCACCCCGGGGCACTGGGACTGAATAGCCCAGACCCCACATACCTCATGGTGGGGCTCTGCAGGCTTCATCCCAACGGGGATCCCACAGTGGGCTCTGCAGACCTGCATCCCAACGGGGATCACACAGCGGGGCTCTGCAGACATGCATCCCAACGGGGATCACACAGCGGGGCTCTGCAGACCTGCATCCCAAAGGAACTCACATTGCCGCTGTGCAGGCTTCATCACAACAGAAGCCCCACAGGGCACGTTCTGCACGCCATCATCACAATGGAACCCCCTCTCTAGGGTTCCTCATGCTTTCCCCCCCATGGAACTCCCGCACGGCAGGGCTCTGTACCCCTTCATCCCAGCGGGACTCCCGCCGTGTCCTTCCCACGCCGGCTGGGCACGGCAGCGGGAGCTCTGGGGCCGCCACGCTTCGGCCACCGCTGCCCTGCGAAGCCAAGTGAAACCCCAGATGTGCTCTTTATTGGGAACACGTGTGCCTGCCAGGGAGCTCGGCTCCGAAGCAGCTGCCCGACCCCGGGCCGGGGCCTTGGCTTTGCTGCTCTCCGGCCTGAGGGGCCGCAGGCAGCGGTGCCGAGTGCGGGGGCCCCGGAGGGCGGCGGGAGCGCCTTGTCCGGCCCGGGACAGCCCCGGAGGGCGGCGGGAGCGCCTTGTCCGGCCCGGGACAGCCCCGGAGGGCGGCGGGAGCGCCTTGTCCGGCCCGGGACAGCCCCGGAGGGCGGCGGGAGCGCCTTGTCCGGCCCGGGACAGCCCCGGAGGGCGGCGGGAGCGCCTTGTCCGGCCCGGGACAGCCCCGGAGGGCGGCGGGAGCGCCTTGTCCGGCCCGGGACAGCCCCGGAGGGCGGCGGGAGCCCCGCGGCCGGCCCGGGGCTCTGGGGCAGGCCCTCAGCGGGTCCCGCACTGCCACCGGCCCCGCGGCGGCCACCAGAGGGGGACAGAGCACCGCACTGGGCCGGGCCGGGCCGCCCTGCCCGCCCCGCGCTCCCCGGGACCACCGCCGATGCTCCGGGCCCGGCTCCTCGCCCTCCCTCCTGGGCTGGCCCCTCCGCTGTGCCCGGGCCGGGCAAGGGGCACACGGCAGCCTCTAAAGAGCAGGAGGAGGTCCCCCTGCTCCCCGCGGGCCCCCCGTGTTTGGGGGTGTTGCTGTAGGGTCTGCTCGCTGTGTTGGGAGCTGCCCACCAGTTCGGGGTCCCCCTCGAACCTACAGCTGACCCCAGCATTGCCATCTGGTCAAACACAGCAAATAGTGTTGTTTAATTAAAAAATACTAGAGTAGCTCTTTGCCATAAATGACAAGTCATTATTTAATTCCTTTGGTACTCACGGAAATAACATCAATCAACATGAATGCATCTGCTAGCTAAATATGAATGTAATCATCCATTAAAATGTTAACATTTATGAAAACTGTTTATTAAAATAAAGTTATAAGAATCTCATTGTGATTTGATAATCAGCTAATGTCCCCTTAAGGCAGAATTTGAACATTTGATGTTTGGAACTAGATAACATTTTAAATGCCCCATCAGTTTATAACTGCAGTTATTCTGAAACATGATTAAGCCTTTGTGTCGCAGCCCTGGAAACAGATGTCCTTTTTTTATCCTTGTGCCCTGTGTTTAGGCCTCCCCTCCAGCCTAAAAAACCCAAATTCAGATACAGAACCAAAGAGGTGAATGTATGGAGATAAACTGAAATCAAAGTGGGGTGCTTTACCCTACCTGATCTAGCAGGGCTTTGTGTGACAACAAGAAGTACTGAATTAGGAGAGCTCCTTCCCTCTGGCACGGTGATACTGGGAGAGGTTGACAGAGGAGCATCCTTGGTATGAATGGGCTGTGCCCAAGGAGGCACTGATGGGACCAAGAAGCCATCCACAAACCCAAATGTGCCTGCAGCTGCAGCCCTACAGACCACGCTCTGTTCTTGCCCTTGTGTACATCCCAGCTGGCATCTCCGCTTGGATATGCATGTTGGCATCCTCCACCTCGAACCCAACCCCTTTTCCAGGAAGGGAGATGTTATACATGTAATTAGGTAGCATTTTGCTGTAAGACAGCTGACAGCCATAGGCAGGTTTCATTTTGAGTCATGCTTTCTATTAAGCACGTATCAGGTCTGCTTCCCTGTGCAGAAGCCCCAGCTCCCCAGGCAGCTTGCTGTGTGCCCAGCCTGGCGTGCAGGAACCACACAGTGCATTCATGTGCACTGAGATTTTTGGCTTTCCTTGTTCTGGTAGCTCTTCAACTCAGATTGAGATGTGACCGCGACAAATTCACTTGGCACCTGTTTGCTCCATCTAGCATTTCAACAGACAGCTCTGAGGGGAACCAGGCTCCTAATTCCTGCTATGCTTTAATCTCCGGACTCAAGCTGGCTCTGGTATATCTCCATAGAAATCTCATACATGCCATTGTCCTTTGACAGGTACAGTTCTATCCTAAAGGACTATTTCCACCACAGTTAATAATGAATCATAATGAATATACCTGGCAACAACTTACTCAGGAACCAAATTGTTTCAGACACCCCCAAAATTGGTGTGGTTAGTCATAAAGTCCCGTGTTGAAATATCAAACATCCAACACTGTGTGGGAATAAGAGAATTTCCTATCTTAGTCTGGTTTTGTGTGTACTCTTAAAAAAATCTCGAGGACTCTTAGCACATAAATAGGGACTTGACAAATTTCTGAGTTTCAGCTGTTTCAGTTGAATTTAGTAAACTGCAGTTTCATAATTCCCAGTCAATTCAGCTATAAACCCCCAATCACTGCCAATTCATTACATATTAGTTTTAACAGAATAGATCCAAATTCCTTTGATAACCACAAGGAAACTCTGAGCACTGTCTTTCTTCTGGAGAATTTCCACCATCATTCAGCATTAGTCAAGCACTAATGGACATTAAAAAATAAAGAATTGCTGCAGACTGTAAAAAATACATAATTTCAACTTTCCCATGTGACTGACGCCTTGAGAAATTGACTGACATAGCTATAACAAAATAATTATCCTGTTATAGCCGTGCCTGTATAACTTCTCCACATGGACACTCTATTCTAAAATTTAAGTGACTTTATTACAGAATAATTACTCAAGGACTTTAGACCAGAATGAGGTTCTGCACAGGAGAGTTTTGCCAGTGTGGCTCTGGTGATTTAAATTCACCATACTAAGCAGGTAAATTTTGCTGTGCAGACTCTCAGGAGAGCCTGCCAGCAGTATTAGATAAGACATCCCAATTCTGTATTATCTGAAAATTGAACTCCTGCGCTGTACAGGGCATAGCATCCTATTTTGCATGCATTGTCAAACAGGCAGGGCTTTTGCCTCCCAAGGGAATGTCTTCTTGGAGCTCAGAAGGAAGGACAGACAGGCATCACTCAGCTGTAGAAAAATAAGTGGGATTTGGTACACCCAGAGTCACATTTTCCAAGTGCACTATCACTTCCATTTGCAAATGTGAACTCTGGATGTCAAGCCTTCCCACCCACTTGCCTTTACTTTTGGCTAGAAAAACACACCTCTGAGGCCAAATTCCTTTTCCTTGCTGGTATCCTGCTGATGGGCTCTGAGGAGCATGCCGGCCTCACACGGGTTACAGCTGGCCTTTCAAACACGCCGTGCTCCCAGCACACGCTGTCTGGACGTGCTGCCGAGCCCCTGGCTCCAGCGGGCTCCTCTGCCCAGCTCTTGGCTGCCAGCCTGCGCTGCCTGACTCACCCTGGCCACAAATTATTCACTCAAGCCACCGAGCCTCATCACAAGCCACCGAGCCTCATCACAAGCCACATTCTTTTAACAAGACTTCACACGCCTCTGCTAGCAAATGTCGTGATGATTTGGGTCGTGGAGACACGGGGAGAACCTTAAGTGTGGAATGCACAAGAGACTTGCAACCTCCTCCTCCTCCTCTTCGCATCAGCCGGGCTCCAGCGGGTGCTGGTTATGCTGGAACAGGGAGCTGTGTTTTCTCTGCAGCAGGAACAGCTCTGGTCTCTGCACAGAGACCACCCGGGAACCTTGGGTGCTCCAGGCACAGCGTCGTTTACCACGTGTTTGAAATTGAACTAGTGGAAAGATCTTGTTCAGTCCCAAAACACAGCTGAGCTAACACACAGGAATCAAAGGAAACAAGCAGCCCTATTAACAGCAGGATCAGTGAAGCCTGGTTTGCCGCGCATTTGTCTTTCAAAGTTGAGCTCCTCTGCGGATTCCCTTGTGCCTAAAGACTCAGTTTGTGCCTTTTATTTGAGGGACGAGTGTACTGGGTTTGCATGACAAGGTTTCGGTGGCAGGGGGTGCTACAAAGGTGCCTTCTATGAGGACTTGCCAGAAGCTTCCCCTGTGTCCAGCAGAGTCAGTGCCAGCTGGCTCCAGGACGGACCCACCGCTGGCCAAGGCCCAGCCCATCAGCGATGGTGGAAAAGCCTCTGGGATAACGGCTTTAAGGGGTGGTGGGGAGAGTGTGGGGATGGGAGTGCCTGTGCAACTGCAGCTGGAGAAAGTAGCAAGAACATACGAGAACAACAGCCCTGTAGACACTGAGGTCAGTGAAGAAGGGAGGGGAGGTGCTCGGGGCACCAGAGCAGATTCCCCTGCAGCCCATGATGAACAAAGACTATGGTGAGGCAGGCTGTTCACATGCAGCCTGTAAAGGTCCACAGCGGAGCAGATACTCACCTGTGGCCTGGGGAAGACCCCACATTGGAGCAGGAGGATGCTCGAAGGACGCTGTGGCCTCGTAGGAATTCTGCACTGGAGCAGGTCTGCTGGCACGTCTTGTGCTCTCCCTGGCATCTCTGAAAGGGTCAACTTTCCCCTGAGCTGTGAACCACTCCAAAGGACAGCTAGGGAGAGGACTGGGCTGGAGAGATGAGAGAAAATATTTTTCTGTACATCTCTTCTTAGTCAAAAATCAGGGGGAGTAGCCAGAGATGGGACATCCTGTTTTGAAAGAGATTTCTTAAAATTAATCCTTTTTTCCCCCAGAAATTTTGACACTCCCCATTCTGGACTCTAGTCACCATAACTGGGTTTTATTTTCATGGAAAAAGAGTTCTGCAGCATTAGAAAGCAAGGAAATAGTGAACAGTTCTTGCCTTGCAGCTAAGTGTGATCCAGGCTCCATTGCAGTCAGAGCCAGGAGTCCCATTGACGTCAGTGAGGCAGAGATTTCACTTCTGAAAGTTTGGGTTTTGTTTTGTGTTTGTGTTAAAGAGCCTGAGAACCCCTGCTTGATAAGGTCAAGCAAGCCCAGCAGGGTCGATACAATGCTCTTCTCCTCTCTCAGATCCCAGGCACAGCCCAGACCACTGTGTGCGTGTCTGCCTCTGAATTATTTAACTGTCCAGCTGGTTAAAAATAGCACAGCAGCAACTCCCTTTCCAGCCTCTGACTGTTAAATGGGCCGTCAGAGCCCAGCCAAGGCCGAGGTCGTGGCCTGGGCTGCACATGTGGCCAGGGCGAGCTGGATGCCAGAGGGAGGGAGAAGCATGTCGCCGCAAAGCCTGGTTCCAGCACGATGATATCAGCCTGTGAAAGAAAAGCAAGGCAAACTCAGAACATTATGGAGCTGCCAAAGAAAACACTGTCTTCACAATGAACAAAAGTCTGATTAATTATTAATTGCCTGGCAGCTAATTAGCATTCCCTTGGGCAGCTGTCTACAGAGTGCCTTATATTTTCAACACACCGTGGGCCAACATCATTTATGCAAATGGCTTTGGATCAGAGTTAGCAACTGATTTGTTGCCTGAAACCAGTTATTCCCCTCCCATCTCCCCATCTCCTCCTGTCACCTCTCTTTTCTCCACCCAGGGCCTTGGGCTCATTCCAGTGTGAGCTAAGCAGAAAACATCCCTTGCTGATGAATCTCCTTCCTGCCGTGCTTGTCCAAGGAAGCCAGGCACCTCCCAGCAGCCACCCCTGTGCACAGCCACAGCCTGCATCACAGGAGGGTGCCTGCAGTGCTCCAGCCCTGGAAAAAGCCTTCTTTGGCTGTTGTGTGGCCGGAGTGGAGGGGAGCAGCTCTGGGTGGTGAGGCATGATCAGCTGCAGAGGCAGAGACTCAGTCTGGGCTTTAGAACTCAAGGCAGCTTTTAGGGAATTCAGCATCAGCTAATCATAGAACCATTTAGGTTAGAAAAGACTCGTATCATCGGGTCCAACCCACTGCCAAGGCCACCACTAAGCCATGTCCTTAAGCACCACATCTACACATCTCTTAAATCCCTCCAGGGGTGGTGACTCCACCACCTCCTTGGGCAGCCTGTTCCAATTCTTGCAAACCCTTTCGGTGAAGTGTTTCCTGATATTCTAGCTAAACCTCCCTGCTTGCATTCAGCTCCTATTAATGTTAATGGGACTTAGGCACATGCATCAAGGGCAAGCAGACCCTTTACTAGAGCATAAACATAAATTACAGCTATGTACAGGCAGAGCAAGCCTTCAGCTTGCTGTTTTACCATGCCAAGAAAGATGCACTTTCCATTTTAAGAACTTAGCAGCTTTAATTTATTTTTTTTTAATGGAACAAATCAATGCAGTTGGTGAAATACTGCAGCAAAACCTGAAGGTTTCTCACTTTACCATCACACAACTCATCAAAGGCTGTCCACAAACCTATGTAGACTAGGACACAAGTTTAGGATTACTAGTGTCTCCAAAATGCCCCTTTCTGAGGTGTAAGTAGGTGTCCTTGGTGTTAAGTAGGTGTCTTGCTGTCTCTGCAGTACAGAATTAATTTCAAAGAGTTTTTGACATTTTCCCTGAGAAATTCACTCAGCCTCTGTATTTTACACCTGAGTGCACCTGTCACTCATTAGATGAAAATGTGTCTGAGAGCTTAACAGGAAAGCAGGCAAACTCTAAAAGGGAAGACAGTGAAGGAAACAAGGATCAGCTACAGAGCGGTCTCAGGTGTCAGCTCTGGCCATCAGGAGCCAGGTGTACCAGAGAAGGTGAGCTGACCTGGAATCCAGCAGAGGTAATGGATATCACCCCAACAACTCCACCAGAGCTCGGACTGATGCTCCAGCTCCAGAGATTAGAGGAATGATCACTTTCCTTGCAGACAAGGCCAGATGATAAAAGCTGCCATGGAGATCAGAGAAGCCCTCATTAACAGGAGCACAAGATCGTCGAGCCAGAGAGCAGTTTCCTGCTCTGTTTACACATTTTTTAGAACAAGGAGTCCTGCATCTAAGACTACATGTCCTGGCTGTTACTGCAATATAAACATCATAAAATGACTGTTTTCCTACCCCAAAGCCAGAGGATAAGTGCTGATGCAGCAAGATGATTGAGATAAGAACAGTTGTTTTCAGAGTGAAGGGACACAATCTGTGGAAAGTTTTTTGTTTCTAGGCAAAGAATTTGATCTACCAAGTAAAAAAAAAAAAAAAGCCAAATTACCACAATCAAGTTTCAAGTTCTTATTCTCATTCTACACGTTTACCCTGCCTGCTGCCTTGCTCTAACTCTGCACTGTGCCAGTGAGGCAGCACATTACTCAAATCTGAGACCATGAAGTTATGTCTCTATAGATATGGGATATAACCCCTTGAAATATATAGGCACTGCAGAGGAGCAGAGCATGGTTTTGTTGTACTCCTGTTAACAGTTCTGCAAAGAACCTGCAGCTACGATGCACAGCCAGGTATTTTATTAGACTACATTTCTCCTCGTGCACATGAGTCATATAAAGTACATAAACTCATGAAGTCCAACTAAGACTGGCATAAATCAGGGATAACACCAGTGGAGCCAATAGAGTTGCGCTGGGGTGAAAGTGGCATAAATCAGAGGCTGATCAGGTACACATTTTCTTTAAGGTAGACAGACCATTAAGTGGCTTACATAGACTTCTTATCACATTACAGTTCTGTAAGGTAAATAACAGTCACCATGCACTGGATATAATGAATTGCAGCCTGCAACATACAGCAAATGGCCATTTTTCTCTGGGAATCTCTCAGCTCAGAGCTCTGAGACCAAAAATAATGGGCAATATTCTCCAGCATTCATGTGTGACATTCCCATTAGTATTAACAGGAGGTATGTGCCCAAAGTCAGGATGTATTCATCAGCAATCTGAATTGGGTATTACTGAGGCTCCCCATGAACATTCCAGTTTCATCCCCAGCCATGACCCTCCTAGGAAGTAGCCACAGCTCTTTACTCTCCTTTGCACAGGAAAATATTTATTTGGTGTCAGGTAGAGCTGGAATCAGAGGAAGCAGGGCAGTCTGGTATCACTCACCTCTGAGCATCAGCCCCCAAAGGAGCCTCACACAGCCAGCCCAGCTCGGAGCAGGACTCACTGATGCATGCACTGGGCGTCTATCACAGGAAACAGCATCAGGACTCGGAGGGTGGATGGCAGCTGAAGCCTGAAGAAGGTAAAAGAAGTGAAGAGACCACAAAGTCACAGGGCAGATCAAGAATTTTACCACCTAAATGCCTAGCCTGGCTGTTTTCCTCCCAGTAAAGCCTGCTTTCTGCCTATATGCACATATATTGTACATTGGAAGGGCAGCAAAGAGATCAGAGTTTGTTTAGATTGAAGCTCAGAAGTAATTTGTCTAGATCAGGGTAGAGAGATGCTTCTTTAAAGCTTAATATACACATTAATTGCTTAATTTTTAAATTAGACTCCAAGGTGACTGGAATACAGAGCTAAAGCAAGTTCAACAAGCAACCAAAGTGTAACTAACAGAGGCAGAGCACGCATGTGTACACAGCTCTGTTAACAGGAATAAATTGCTTCCTGCCCTGAATTGCACCTAAGAGGAGCCATAAGCTGGTTCAAAACTAAATATACACCACAGCATATGTACTTGCTAAGAAGGTCATTAGAACATAGAGCTCGGGGAGACAGCTGTGCCAGGAGAAAATGAATATAAAAATAAGATGTAGTGGAATCTGTGCAAGAGAAAATAACTGAAAAGACACAGAAGGCCAGGGAGCACAGCTGCTTGAAATAATTCTCTTGAAAAGAAATGGTGCAGCTGCATACCTTATCCTAACCTCGTATCTCTGAAGGTATGAACCTTGGCAATGCTATTCCTGCCCTGCGCAAGTGCAAGCATCTGGCACTGCAGAATATCTTCTGGAGAGCCAAGGATGAGGCTGCCCAGCCAGCCTAAAGGATGAGGTTATAAGATTGTGGAGGTCTTGGCTTTGCAGTTTAACAAGTCTCCTTAGCAAAGACTTTCTTCACTGCACTAATACAGACTTCTCTCAGCTCGAAATGCAAAGGCTTAATCCCAGAGTTACTGGCTTGTCAACAGAGTCTCCCAGAATACTGTCCCTGCCTTCGACAAGCTGCAATTAGTGTAACAGAAAATGTAAACAGGGCTCTAACCTAAACATGACTGGCAGCAATACAATAGAGGGGTCAGGGGGAAGCTAATCCAGAAATTCAGTGTGCACCCCCTTAAGCAAGGAATTTGAGTGCAACTAAAAATAGAAGGTGAGACTATCTGACAGCTAAATTGCCAGTGGTAGCTTAGCATGGATTCGGTTACATTGCTCAGCGACCCTCAGTGAATTAAATAGATTGAAATGCTAATGATAGAGTGAATTCCCAGCACAGAGGTAGAATAAAGTAGTCAGATTAGGTTTCAGACAAGGTGAGTTCAATGGCAGCAAAGAGATCAGAGTTTGTTTAGATCAAGGTACAAAAGTAATTTGTCTAGCTCAGGGTAGAGAGATGCTTCTTTAAAGCTTAGGGGCTCCCCAATGTTAAGTAACACGTCAAAAACAGTGTAGACCTGACAAGCTATTTCAGTGACTGTTATTTCATGTGATTTCTATCAACATTGGAACATTTTTCACTGGTCTCAATACACTCCTAATGGCATCGTCATTTATCTCCTAATTAATTAAATGCTACTCTAATGACAGATGTGCGACAGTTCACCTGGGCTGTCACTCAGACTGTACTCGTTTCTTCTCACCGGGTATTCCAACCAGAGTAGTGCTGCAGTGAAACCAGAACTGGGGCATTTATTCTCCCTGGGGTTTACAGATGTTCACCATGACATCACAGCTTCATGAGTACACAGAGGCTCATCCCCACTGCTCCTCCTAAAGCTCAGGAAGCAGGAAAGAGCCACAGGCTTGATGAAGTGTCTTACCTGCCGTTGCACAGACCAAGCCCAGGCCAGCCACTTAACAAAGTTTAAACCCCAGGCTAATGATAATGGAAAGTATCACAGAGCACACACGAAAATTGAGAACTGAACTTGAAAATCCACTCAGGGTTCACCTGTTCAAAACAGCTCTGGAGGGCTCTCCAGAGCAGGTGAATTACTACATAAATTCCAGGATCAATTTAGCCTTAAACAAGTGATCCATCCCTTCTCTTCCAAGGTCACAAGGCAAGTCAATGCCATTAGACTAAAACCAAACTTGATATAAGATGCACTATCCTCACAGTAAGGGCAATTAAAGGCCTTACTTGACAAGATAGCGGGCTCACCATCACTCAGAGCTTTAAAAATGGGATTAGGCATCTTTCTAAAGGATGTGTTTCAATTCACTACCCTTGTAATTCAGGATAGTTATTCTCGTAAGAAAGTGACATTGCAGCTTGTCATTCAACTATCAATCAGCAGTGTCATAATACTTCAGTGTCAGTTGTCTGTTTCCATTACAATAAATAAATAAGAATTACGTATTCTAGTCAAGAAAAAGCAATGTAAGCCTGTGTAAGGTCAGGGGAGGCGTAACATGTCGTGCCCATGGGAGTTGCTTTTGCTGTAGTGCTTATGAAGCCGAGAGCAGGAAATCCAGGCTCTCTGGCACCCGTGTTTTCAGTCTAAGCACCAGACCTCACCATCTGGTCATTGGGTTAATTGCTATATAGGAAAAACTACAAGAAAAAAAATCTTCCAGAGCGATAGTTTGATTTAGGTTGCCCTGACTGAGGTCTGACACAAACAGGACCAGTTCTGAGATGGCAGCTGAGTTGGCAGGAATCAGTCCCTCAGCCAGCCAGGCTGCATTTTGAGCAGTCACTCCTCAGACACCGCATATGGGATGGGACCCACTTGTGCCTTCCTCTTCACTGAGGCCAGTTGTTGGTTTAACCTCAGTACTACTACAGGAGAAGAGTACGTGGCCAGTATTTGGGAACTGTGTGAGACGGCTTTGATAGGGCACCACCCTCAGCACCAGCAGTTAACAAGATCTGGGACCAGTGACAATCTCAGGAACTGCAGTCCCTCAAGCACAGAGAAGCTGACAGCAGAGTCTCACCCCTTGTGGTTCCAGCCCAAAATGAGATGCAGCAAGGGGAAATAATTCTTGAGAAGCAGAGCCCTGATGTGCTTTCTCCATTCATAGGAACAGTCCACTTTATGCCAAGTGACTCATTACCGTGAGTGAAGGCGACGTGATTCAACCAGAAAAGCACATGTAATTTGCATAGATTACTTTCCCACTTGGTTTCCATGCTGTGAAGTAACAGGGACTGCCTTCAAGACCCCCAAAAAAAAAAAAACATCCCATGGGTAATTCTTTGCTTACATATTAAGATATAAGAGATTGAAGAGACATTTGGATATGGCAGTCTAGAGGGAAAAAAACCAAAACAAGCATTGTGAGGGACGCCTTGTGTTCCACTTATTTCTAGTGTTGCGAAAGCAAACAGAAACTATTGTTCAGAGAATGCTTCAAACACCCTTGCAAAGGAAGAAATAAATGTTTCTGTGAGCCCATGGGAGAAAGAAGGAGGGGGCAGACTCGGCCATGAGTTGGTTGGATTTCAAGATTTGCTTTTCTTCCCTGGCTGAGTGCATCTCGTGTTCATGTCAGCGGCGACACCACCCTTATCAGCCTCTGAGTAAAGACCACTGCAGAGCTGGCAGCTCCCTCTGAACAGGACATGGTCTCCTTCAGGCTTGCACCTTGCTCTGGACACTGCAGCATTTCACAAGACGAAACTCAGAGAGCTTTCAGCATTCATCTATCCAACCCTTAACCTAAAACTAGGATGTGGTTTCACTTCTAACTGCACTGAAATGCAGTGGCTGCAGTGGGTAGTTTGCAATTTCTTTTGCTGAAGCACTTGCTGGGCAGAATCCTGATAAGAATAACCAACTGGTTCCAGTAAAGTCACAAGGGCAAACCCAAAGTGCTTACTTTGTGCATAAATGGTTTAATGTGACAGGGCATGAGGAAAGCAGAAGATCTGTCAAAAGAAATAAACAGAAAAGAAAATATTTCTTCAGAATAACTCATCCCAAGTAAATAGAGCTTTCTGAAGAAGCAGCTTGTAAACTATTGGGTTTCAAGAGTTGCATCCTGGCTCCAGGCAATGTATGATGCTTCACTTGACAAACAAACCAAGCTCAAGAAAAACAACTTTGCTAGATTAAGACAGCAAGGAGGTATTGGGAAGAACTGAAGTGACACACGGCTCACCAGATACAGGGCTCATTTCACTGCAAGAGAGCAGGCAGGCTTCAGGAAAGTAAGATAAACACACAGACTAAAACTCACAAAACCTTTCCCCACACTTTGAACCAACTGCAAAGGTCAATAACACTGGTTTTTAGGAAATGTGCAAAAGAAAAGTTGCACCTCCCTACAGCAGCACATTGAAGACACAAATCAGCATGCAGCTACAAGCCTGGGGCATTACTCAGCTTTCTGTCCCCAGGCCTGCATCTCCTCTGCCTTGCATTTCTTTTACTTCCAACTCAGTGGCTCAGAGGTGGTTACGTACCTGAAATTGTGCTGCTGAAGGAGGAGGTTCACCTCTGCTGTCCTGAAGGATGGGAAATGTCACTGCAGAGATGGGTGAAATTACACCCTCTACAAGGCACTCCCTCAACATTCCAAGACATTTATTTTGAACCTCATATAAGAAACCAGCTGGAAAATAAAGAGAAGACAAGTAATAGAAGGGCACTGCAAAAGTAAATAGAATTCAGCAATGATGGAACAAAAAATAAATTCCTGTGAGGACTCTGAAAATCAACTTCACATTTTCATCTGGTCCTTCTCAGCACGTCCCAGCACCTTTGGCAAGTGGGCTGTGCTTACAAGTGGCAGCAGCTGGAGAGCTCATCTCCAGCTGAGATCCCCTTGGGCAGAGCTCCCTGAGGAAACAGCAGTTAAAATGTGCTGGGTGAGAGTTTGCAAATGGGGAACCGAGGCACAGGAAGGTTAATAATAATGATACTTTGCATTTCTTTATTACTTTAAATGGTCCACACCCTTTACAGACAGTTGACCCTCCCAATACCCTGGGGAGAGGTGATTATGAGAGTGGCTATTATTACCCTGTTTTGTCACCTATGGGGACAAAGAGGGTGAAATGTGCCATTCCTCAGGCCACATAGCTGACAACTGATGAACATATTTCTGTGTTACAAGTCCAGCTCAAGTGCTTCATGAAATACAGTAATTCTCCTTCTGACCAACCGTGTCTTATTGCTCCTCATAACTACAGACATTTGGAGCACCCTTAGCTCCTTTGCAGGAACAGCTGGTTGGAGGCCGAGCATAAGGTGCCCTCACCCACTGAGGACAGACATCTCCTTTCCCTCGGACATCCCTCTCCCCCAGCCCCACCTGCCACCAGCATTCCAAGTGTGTGTCCTTGCTAGGCTCACTCCTCCTAAACATTACCACAATTACCACCAATTTTATTGCTCCAGTGCCTCCCATAACAATCTCCTCCTTTCCCCCTGCTTTTCCAGCTGAAGGAGGACCACACAGGGCTGGGAATGGGGCTGAGCAATGATTTCTAGAAGGATAAATAGAGAGAAGGGAAATAGCTACCAGGCAATGTTGACATAAGTCTGAGTGGAAATTAAACAGTTTCTCACCAGCAGAGTAAGCTTCTGGAACAGGCCTGGGAGAGCAGTAGTGGGGAGTAAATATCAAGGACAAAAAAACCCTCGGCCAACCTATGTAGTTTTAAGATGGAGCTTGTTCAATCTGTAGGGATGGGCCTCACAGGATAACCTGCTGACGGAGGAGGTCTCACCAGCCTGGAGCTCCCTGGGACTTCCTTGAGAGCACTGAGCTGTGCAGCTCACAGCCACCAAGGGTCATTTCTGCTCAACCTTGGCTGCCAAACAAACAAAGTGGTCATCAAGAAAATTGCATTGCAGCACTCAGCACCAGCTCTGCTCCTGGCACTTTGGGAATCTGTGTCTTCATGTCCCAAAGGAGTGCCCCCATCCCTCCTGTGGCAGGGGCTGCTCGAGTCCCACCTTAACGAGGGCCAGGGAAGCTCTGCCATAGGGCTGGCAGTCTCTGACCTCAGTGGCACTCACTCTGCCTCCCTCTGTCACACCCAGCTGCTCCGATTCATTTTGCTCTGCTTCAAAATAAATTTACAGCCAGGGCTTCCTGTGGTCAGCGTGTGCTGCGGACACGGATCACGGGCCCCTCTGGTCAAGCTTGCAGAGAAGGCTGTTAGAACAGCAAGGGGAGTTGGTCTGATTTAGGAAATTGTTGGGAACTTACATTCAAGAAGGCAGCCCCTCCACTCCCCTCCTTGCTTTCCCAGGGTGCAGACTGCCCTCGTCCCCCCCAAAATCAGCCGTGCAGTGGGCACGCTTCCAGCCAGAGGGGATGAAAGGGACGGGTCAGAGGCCAAGTCCTCCCGCCTGACCCAGGGGGTGCCAGAGGCAGCTAAAACCCATCCATCAAATGTAAGTGCTTGGTTATCACAGAGGGAGTGCTCGAGGCTTTGTCTCCATGGGAAGATTGTACTGGTATCGTTCAGGGTATGAACACAAATTGCTGTGATCCCTTGGGGCCCTTCTTCGCTAGAAAAATGTGAGTCCTTAATGCTCATTAATTAACTCGGAGTAGGCTTTGCGGGAAATGTGCAGTTTTCACATGAATCAGTAGGTTATATTAAAGACCAGCTCTGCATATTTTATTGCTGTATGATTCAGCAAAACTCAAGCATGCACTTAAGTTTAAACATCTGCTTAGAGCTCAGTGAAGTCAAAGGAAAGGCTGCTAAAACACTTCAGTGAATTGGAGCTTATTTAGACTGGGTGTGATTAGAGTGGGTGTGATTTAGGCATCAGCAATCAAAAATTTCCAATACTTTGCCTTGTACTGTAGTACCTGAACATGTCCTCCTTTCCATTTGGCTGGAAAACTGCTAGCACTGTGGGAATAGATAAGACTCAAGAGTTTAGAAGATTCAAGCTTGGCTTTGCAGTCACGGTTCAGAGGTGGTGTTTCTCTGCAGGACTAAATCACCCCAGTGCAATAAGGACTCTGATTTTCTGGTTTTCTGCCTTCCTGAAGGCTGTTGCACTACAGACTGAGCTGCTTTGTGCCTAGAAGCTTCAAGGCTCTGCCCAGATATGGTGAAGAGCTTGTAAAACTGCTGTGTGCGTTTGGAAGGCACTCACAGCCCTGGGATGATGAGGTACTGCTGTAAAGTTGAGGAGATCAGCTCCTGATCAGCTGTGCTTTTCTCCTGGATAACAGCAGGCATAAAGCACATGCTGCCACAAGAAGGCAGTTCCTGGAGCTCTCTTCTCCCACCATAAGACAACCATATAAGAGGCCCCAGAATCAGTAAAAACACCATCCTTCAAGCTGGGGCCGACTTGCAGCTGGGGCAGCAGATGTAAGACCTAGGCTGTTCCCCACTCAGCTTTTCAAAGGGCTCCCTTCCTCCATCCATGCAGTGTCTGCCACCAAAGCCTAATGATTGCTCTTTAACCTTAGAATATGACAGCCCCGTGCTGCACTTCTGTGATCCTGTGATCATATCTTCCTACAGACGCCCTTCTCGTGCAGCTTAAATATTTTACAGATACATGGCTAAGTACAAATCTACCGCATTAACTCTTGTATAGAGGGTACTTATTTTCAGCTCTGTGGCTGGGATTCCTATAAGTGTAATTTACCATGCAGCATGACAGAGCTAGGCTAGAAGGCACAGCTTTTACTAGCTAAAATACAATAAAATATGCTACACCGTGTTTCACAGATGAATCACTTCTAAACCATGCCTCTAAGTATTGTCTGTCACTGCAGTTCCTTATTGTAATACTTTGTGAGAGCTAAGAGAAGGAGAGAGAAATTGCCCTTTAAATCTCTACAAGGCCTATCATCCAGAAGAAATTAGGGACATTTGTTCTTGGAGTCAGGTGGGTTATGTAAGAGAAAGCTATACACAACAGGTTTTATATGAGTGGAGGTAAGGCAAATGTGTTTTCACTTATTTATATTATATTATGTTTTATTCTAAGAACATTCAAGGACCAGCTCACAAACAAAACAACACTCAAACTCTGTAAAGAGCAGCTGTCGTCCAAAGGGTGCAGACAACTGTTTCCTCTCAGGCCAAGCTGCCAGGCCACCAGCATTGAGACCCCAGGGGAGCAGAACTTCCCGGTACCTGCTCTGAATTAGCTCCCAAGAGGAGAGTCAGCAGCATGTGGACAAAGCAGAGGAGCAGGTCAGGCAAATCGTCGTCAGACAAGAAGGTATTCCCACATGCAGTCAGTGCCAAATAGTCTTTGCAGTCCTTGCTCCTGAGGACAGCACTGGAAGTGCTGGCACGAGCCCCCAGCAGTCACAGAAAACCTGAGGAGCAGACAGCTATTTGGGAAATGGCCATACAAGACCCACGCCAAAGATCTTTGAACACTTCCCAATGTCTAAAATCACACTGAAGTACGAAAGGCCCAAAGTTACAGGGAGAGAGCAGTAATGATCTCCAGTGGGATGTCTAGAGTCTGGCCAAAGTCTGTATATAATTTATGTGATTGGAAGGCACACACTTCATTCCTGCTACTAAATACATCCCCACTCACCAGATACCCAGATTTTCTCCGCATTCCCTGGCTCGCCTGTGAGGGCCCTGGAGCCAAGCGTCAGGTTATCCCCTGGGCTGCTGGAGCCCCTCACAGACACAGAAGTTTTTATATAGATTGCAGCAGGTTGTTTCTAAGCCAGCCTCCCAATGGGCCCTCCTCTCTGTTCTTCAAATCTACCTCTGAAATAATCCAGAAAAGACAAAGCTGGAGCAAGAGGGCTGTCACAGCTGGTGGCCACAGCTGCAAGTTTGGGCCAGAACACATTGTTCTTCCTACTGCAGATGCTTTCTGTTAATAAGACACTTACTACAGAGATATTTTCTTCTTCGGGGATCTACAGCACAAACCAAAACCAAGGTCAAAGAAAAAGTCCATTTTTTCATTTACCATTTTGGCAGGATAAACAAGAAACGCTTTAGTCCCATCTGACATGAATTAATAATGCTCCTGTTATTCACTGCCTGTCAAAAGTTTCATCAAGACACAAGCTCAGGTTTTGAAAGATCTCCAAAGGCGATTAAAATGCTGCATGATAGGAGAACACTTGACCTTGAGGGCAGAGCAGCTCGGCAGCAGTGCAGGAGCTGTGCATGGCTGCTGCACGGGGCTGCACACACACAAACCTGATCCTTGCAGGGACTGTCACCGAGCTGCCAGCGCTGGGATGTGTGTCAGAGCTCCCTGGCCCGTGTGCACTGACGATACCATCCAGCGTGTCACTCCAGAAGGTTTCTCCCTCTCCAGCAAACTCAGAGAAGCCTCCTCTCCTGCAGCTCTGATATCAAGTGCAGCAAACATTTCATGCTGAACCACAGCATTCCCCTTCAGAGATGAAGACCGTCTGGATTGTGTCTCACTGCCCTTTGATCGCACAGAGCTGAAAATAACGTAGTCAGAGGAAACAAAATGAGTGTCAGCTCAGTGACAGTTCTCTCTGCCAACTTCAAGGAAAAGTGAGATTTGGTGCCAAAGGAGATCCCTGTCATGCCCAGTGCTGGTCCCAGGCTTGCACGCAGCTCTGGGTAGCTTGGTGCAGCTTCCTGGTTTGCTCCACCCACTGAGTTTGGTTTTCTGTCTCGGCTGCACAGCTGAGTGTGTCTCAGTACCAAAACCCAGCATTGAGTTAGTTGGACTGGTGCCTTCCTGTACATTTTGTAGACAGTTTGAGACCGTGGGGTTTCACTATGTCTCATGGCTTCTGCAGAAGGAGGGTGAGTCAGAACTGGCCAGTGAAGAAAGCTGTTGTGTTTGGGACCCTGGTCCAGCAGTTTCAGAAGCTGGAAGGTGCACGTTATGCTTTGCTTGTACGTTTAGTTCACTTTCTTCAGCTGCCCTAGTGGTCTGGGAGGGGAGCCATGGGGAAGGGAGAATTTTTCCTTTTCTTTTGTGACAAAACCAGAAAAACCCCCAAACTCTCAGAAGTATCAAGCCTCAGTTTTATGCAAGAACCTTCACAAAGATCCCCCCAAGCATTTGCATCCAGAATAGCTCTGCCTCCCGGAGGCACTAACACCTGCTCACATCAATTTCCATTGAGCATCACGAAGTACCACCTCCCCCTGTGGTCCCTGCAGTCACACAGAGCTCAGGCCAGTGCAGGACAGAGCTGACAGATGTTCCAGCTCCTCACTGCCTCCATCCCAGCCATGCAACACACAGGAGGGCTGTGTTGTGAATTTGAAGGCATGCAAATCTCTGCCTATAAACCTGGCTCTGCTCAGCTGCTCTTTCAGCCCCAGAGATTTATATATCCCCTCCCTTTTAAGTAAACTCTTTTCCAAGAGCATGACTGTAAAGGTAAGTTCAGGCATAGACCTGTGTAAATTATATGGTTTGAGCTCCCCAGGGATCAGCATGGTTTCTGCAGTCTCTCCACTGCTCAGGCTCCCCCATATGCTCCATAATCATTTCCAGGTTCCTTCATGCTCCCAGACTCGGGGCTGTAACTCAGTCTGTCACTCTCTATGCCTGAGAGGCCCCACTGGCAGCTCTCAGCTTGCCTGGGGACCAGCCCCCGGGGCTGGGAGGGAGGAGGTGCCAGTGGCCTGGAGCAGTGGTGCCCTCCCAGCTGCTGAGCTGGTACTGGGAAATATGCCCTGGTTCGTATGGGGACGATGAGCTGTCAGCTGAGGAGACCTGGGTGTTTTTAAACATCATCTATTTTACATCTACACTGTCAAACTGAGTAAAAGTTGCCCTTGCAGCAAACGACTTCTATAAAGATCAGAAATGGATGTTGCTTATTGCCTATTGATTCCTGGATGAGGAATGTGCACATGGCACAGAGCGGAGCGTTTGCACTACAAACACTTGTATAATTATGGGAGAAGTACACATTAATGAGGGGCTGACTATATTTTCCTTAAGTGGAAAGTGTATTTAAAAGGAGAAAGCTCCTAGAGCTTTTGAAGTCAGAAGTTGTTAAACAGTCAGCAGCTGGAAATCTAAAATTCCTTCACATCAAGGCTCTGTGATCAATAGGGATTAAGTCAGACAGGACCTTTCAAAGCTTCTAGCCTTATTAACAAATAGGTATCTGAAACACAGAGGCACTGCTGAAGGCATCTGTGAGACCTTGGTGCCAGGAGAGAGGCAAGGGGAGAGAGGCTGAGGCAGAGACATGAATGCTGTACCTGGCTGGCTCACCTACAGCCACAGCAACCAAGCCTGGATGCTCACTGCCCTCCTTTTGGTGCTGCCTGCCTACCCCCTGATCACATGCCAGCCTGAAGAGGAGATTTCCTGCCCAGTCTCCCAGACACCCTATTCCTACCTGTGCCATCACGGTGTCCATTTCCCACCAGGAGCTCTCTGTTGCAGCTCAGGTGGCCATCGAGGTACAACCAGTTCTGGGAGCACAGACCCAAGTGTGGGCAGGGGAGGTGGAAACAGCTGCTTTGCATTCGCTCCATTTGCAAAGTTTAATGTCCCTGGGTTTATTCTAATAAAACCTGATCCAATTGCTCGTTTGGGTTTTTTTCTTTAAGCTTAAAGCTTCTCAGTCTTCCTTGGGGACCAAAGCTCTGTGTTAGTCAGGGCGCCATCGCAGGGGATTCTGTAGGCGCTTCCAGGGCCTTTCTTAGGACTTGTTTCTGCTGCTGCTTAAAGCCCCAAGGCCTTTGAGTTATAGATGAAGCATGATTCCTTCTGCTACATGTTCATATCACGAAGCAAGTGGACTGATTTGTAAAAAGATCAGCATGAAGGTCAGCAGCTCATATCTCCGCACCTCTGAAGCCACCTGAGTCCTGTCTGAAGAGTGCTGTTGTGAAATGCCTGGTTAAGGGATTACAAGACAGTCTTCACTCTCTCCTGTCAGCTGAGAAGCACTGAAAAGAGGAGAACAATTGATCTGAATATCTCTTTATCTTTTTCTGTTTTTTTTTAATCAAGGAAAGAGAGACTAAATTAAGATTCTTTCACTTTCCTGACAGTTTTCCATTCAGTAGAGACTGAAAAAGCATTAGGTCCTGGGCCCATAGAGGAGGTGTCCAGGCAGCAATTCTATAAAAGAGGAGCAAAGATTAAGAGCTTTGCTCTGATCAGATCCAGAAATCAATTTCTTCTTGTTGTAGGATTTTTTTTATATACCAATTTTGCCGTTTTACTAGAGTTATAAATATGCTGTCTTTTGAAGAAAAAAACAGATTCCTGCAAAATTAAGAAATCCAGTCTCTTTCTTTTCTTTGTATCTAACAGAGGCAAGCTACCAAGAGAGATTTCCCTCTCAGCAGACGCTATATCCGAACACTGCGGTTTCATTTACAATATTTCCTGCATGAATGAGCTTAGCCCTGTTGTTGCCACGTCTTTGGATTTACGATGCGGTCAACAGTTTGTTATTTTCTTCTCTGCCTTCCAATTGCCTTTCTCTCTCTCGGGTGGCAGGGGAGGCTGAGGTGAGCCATGCAGCCACTGGAGACTGCTGTGCCTCGACCTGAGTGGCAGTGGGAGCTCTGGGGGTGTCTCAGCCAGAGAGGCACTCGGGTGGCAGCTCGCTGAGGCGAGCACAGCTCAGAGCCCCAGCCCTGTCCTCGGCACAACATCGCCGCGTTGACGAGCGGAGGAAAACGTTTCGTGTCGCTGTGAGAGGAAGCGACACGGCTGGAGATCCGATCATTTGGGATTCACGTTGGCACGGTGCCACGGGCGCGTACAAACGGAGAGTTCAGTGTTTCACGGCGGAGCTCTGACCTCCTCGCGCCGTGGCGATTTCCGACGCCGCTGCACGTGGCATCACCGCTCGCGGCGTTTGAGGTGGGTGAAAACCACCCAGGCTGACACAGCAGCCTGCCCACCGAGGGCTTGGCACCCAGCGAGGGGCTGGGACCGGCCTGGCACCGGTGGGCTGCGTGGAGAGCTCCGCTGGTGGCGTCTTGGCGCGGCAGCACGTGGCTGAGGCGCACAGCGTGGCGCTCCAGCATGTGAGGTCACCGACCACGCCGGTCTGTGCCTGTTCAATAGCGCCCCAAGTTCACAAAGGACATCCCTCTGATCACATGGCACCTGTTTTGGGGAAACATAGTCATCTGGAAAATAAGGTAACACCAGATACATGAGCCTCCTCTTCCCCCACTTGACTCCAGCTCAGCTTTCCACAGCTGGAGACCACAGTAAGGGGGGACTGCAAGTCCTGCATCCCTCTCGAAGCAGCAGGAGACCTGGATCTCTGCCTCACGTTGTGCAAAAGTAGAATGAGTACTAGCATATTATGGAAATTGCATCAAATGGGGAAATGCCTTTTTTGTGCATATATTTTTGTTTCCATTCCTCTCCCCAGCCCAGCAAAATGACAGACTCCTCCAGCTTGCAAGCTTCCTGAGGATGCCTTTATCAGCCAAAACAGGGATTGTTTGTAACATTCCTCTCTTTCCCTCTGCCACATCTCTTTTATTGGCTGGCTCAGCTTCCGCTGCCATGTGCTGCTCTCTCCTCCAGCAGAGGAAATGAGCAGCACACACGGGCAAGGCAGGAGAACAGTATTAGAGAAAGACTTGGGAACCATTTAATGCAAATTACCCTGGGATCAGATTGAGCCTAGCTCAATGCCCCCCATCTAATATTGTTTTTGTTTCTAAGAAGTATCTAAATGCTGGGAGCAAATTTCAAGTGTTGTTTGTACTTGGCCCCAGTGTGGGTCAGACAATACAAAGCAAACTCCCACATGCTCTGCCCCAAGGAGGCTGCACTCTGATTTCCTCCTGCCCTGAGAAGTGGGTATCGTTTGTTACTCATGCATTTCAAATGCCAAATGTGGCAGGGTTTGTTCTAATCAAACTCAGCAGTACTGCTGAGAAAGCGGCTCTGAATCTGAGATATGTTCTTTTCTTTGAACATTTCCTCTCCGTTGCTAAACCTTACAAGCACTTTCAGCATCTGGCAGGTTTCTTGGTTGGGTTTCCTGGGACTAGACCTTAGGAAACCACACAGTTCATCTCCTTCCTCAGGGAAAGTCTGGGTAACAAAGTCATCCCTGACAAATGTTCACTTTTTTTAAAAACCTTCCCAAGATGGAGAGTTTGTAGCCTCCTCAGGTGAGCCATTTGAGTGCCTCATAACTGCAGAAAATACATGACACCTTGGGAAAATCTCCATAATATTACCTCAATCCCATTCTACCATCTGCTTTAGTTTTAGTAATGACATCTCTTAGCGTCAGGGAAAATCTCTAACTCAGTGTTTGCAGGACAACAGCACACACAGGCATCATTGCAGGGAGAAAGCTTCCAGGAACAAGTGGATTTAAAGAGATTTGCTGAGCTTTAGTTGTGAGGTTAACTCTGGATATGAGGAGAAAATGCAGAGGGACTGTCAGGTATCAGAAGAGCTGAGTTAGACAAAGAGGTGTGGGATGGTGTAAGAGCAGAGACGTTCTGTCCCCACACACATCATTATCCCACGGGAGGAATGACCTTACACTGGGCAGCACTGCAGTCAGATGTCAACCAGGGCAGCCCTTTATACACAGCAGGTGGCACAGGTGGCAGCCTGCTGGGAGCCAGGCAGGACCTGGCCGCTCACCAGAGCACTGAGCACCATGAGAGGAACGCTGAGGACACTCGCTCATTACTGACACGGTCTGATCTTGAACCTCTGGCGGGAGGGAAAGCACCTCTGAGTCATCCCCGCTCTGTTTACTGTTAGCAGTGAGTGCTGAGCAGGGAGCAGCGTCCTGGAGCACCTCCTGCCACCTTCAAATGGCCCACGCTCTGCAGAGCAAATAGAAAGGCTGCTGCGGCCAGGAATTTCCTAGTGGGAAACAGTTCAGAGCAGAGCGAGGCTCACTGTGGTTTCAGTTTGCGTGTTCCATCGCCTTTCATCTCCAGCAAGTGCTCCTGCGTGCCCGGTTCTCAGTAATGTGTGTGTTTTGGTACATTATTTAACTTCCCTGGCAGGCAGATCAGCTGGGTTCCCCTCTCAAGCACTCAGCCAACCCACTCAGAAGGGCTGGTGTCCCCCACTCCACATCTCCCAGTCCCAGCTGCTTCCCAGAGTGCTGGTTGCTGCCCCGCAGCCTCCTCATTGCTCAGGTCCCAGGGGAGAGGACAACTTCTCTCCTCACAAACATTCACAGCACCCCTGATCTGGTCTCACATCCCTCAGCCCCCATCAGCTCCGGATGCCGAATCTCACCCAGGTCCAAGCCAAACCTGGGGATCCAGGGCTTGATCCCAGCTAAGAAAAGAAAAGGAAAGTCTCAGCAGCGCTGAGGCAAGAGACAGCAGGCACATCGTGTCCTATTCACACTCACACAAGGGTGCAGCTTGCCAGCATTTGAAAGTCTTCCCATGTTCTAATATATTTTTTTAAAATACTCTTTTTTAAAAGTCCTCTCACACAGAGAGGATTTTTTAATAAAATAGTATTTGAGGAAAGAATAAAGCTGGGATTTTGTTGAGGCCAGAGGGCCTAGATAACACTACTGAGTAATGAAACAGTGCTCAGCTAACCTAATGGGCTTATCTGGATGGTCTGTGGGTTTCCCTTTGTCTCCAAGCCAAAACTTGAGAAAACACCTGCAGCAAAAATCTTATCTGCACTCTTCAGTTTTCTTCCCTCCCTCATCTCCTGCACTGTGTGTTATAAATAGTTTCTTTCCCTCCTCCCACTATCCCATTTATCAGCACAGCACTGGTTTTGTTAAAATAATGCTACGTCTAGAACTAGGCTCCAAGCCTATTTGGAAGGATTTGTAAGTATTATATATTTCTTTTGTTCAGCAAACAGAAATAAAATGGGAATAAATCTGTGAAGGAGCTTGAGGCTGATACCCTGACCTCCCCAGCTGAGATTGTGCACCAACACCATCACTTCTGGCAATTCATCTCAGCAGGGGTGGCTGTTGTGAGTCCCTCTCAGGTGGCAGTGCCCACCCAGAGCAGATACAACAGGGGTGGAAAAAGGCAACAATCAAAGCCCAGAAGGGGACTCTGTCAGCTTAGAGAAGTTTAAGGAAATTTTGAGTAAATCAGAGCAGGTTGTGCTGGCCTGGAGAACACAAGGACACCTGAGATGTTTGCAGGTGGCTGGTGTGGAAGGACTAAACAGGACACGTACCTGACGGCAGGGAAAGCAGATCCCCAGCTGTGCCTCAGTGCAGTGGGAAAGGAGGGATTCATGAGAGGATAAAGCAGAGCTCCAGGCCCAGACACAGGTGTGGAACAAAGGTGACTCCAGTCTGATGACCCTGAGAAAGGAAGAGCAGGTGCCTTCCTGCAGAAGCTACAAGAATAAAATGGCATCTCAGCCTCAGGTAAATTTATACAGGGAAGAGCAAGAAGAAGAGGACAGAGGATGCCAGGAAGATGTGCAAACAGAAGAGCAGCTGACTGTGCATACCCAGAAAGGTATCTGAGCTGGGATGTATCTCACTGTACTTTAGAGGCATCTCTGTCCCCCCTCATGGTGACTCTGGGCTCCCTTTATAGTCACAGCAGAGAAAAGGGCCCATTTACAGAATGATTCATCTGACCTATTTTAGACATTTACTCTGGCATACAATGACTCATGTCCTTGGGGTGCCCATTTCTTTCCTATAAACAAGAGTCTAGACAAGTAACTCCGATGTAGACATTCACAATTAGACATCTACGTTTGGACAGATGAATTCTGCCTCTAATGTTCAACCAGAAATCAACCTACAAGCTCTGCCAAAGACAGCTCTGGTTGATAGCCACGATAGGGAAGAGAAACAGGGTCATTCATTCTTTTTGATGGTGCGCAGCTCCCTGCACAAAACGCTCAAAGCATTTGCTGAAAGATTAACCATGCTGTGAATGGCTGTGATAGCACTCCTGGAGCAGCAGCAGGGACCAGTAAAAGCAGATTCATTATTGCAACTATTTTTCTAACTTGCCCCTACACCTAATTAACTGGTGTCAGATCCTTTTTCAATCAAAATCATTTGCCAAAAGGAAACAAATCGAATGAGTTTGGTGTGCCACCTCCTCTCGGGGTGGGTTGGTGATGGTACAGATGTGCATCTCGCCACAGGCTTCTGCTCTCCCAGGCTTGAGAGGCCACAAGAAAAGCTGGTGGCAAATCTCTTGCTCATCCCAAGGGTCCTTTCTGCTGTCAGCAGAGTCAATGCTGTGCTTTCCGACGTGGGGCTCTCAGAAGCTCCTCAGGGCTGGGGGTAGCTGGCAGGATCTTGTGATGCTTTAGGAGCCAATAATCTGGACAAGCCAGGCCAGACCACTGGGAAGAGTTTTTGTTTTGACAGTTTTAAAGTGTTTCTCATTTCAGCCTGTCAGTCTAATTTCCTATGGCTCTCACATTCACACTGGCTGTGTCTCCCTCAACAACTTTGAACTCATTGAGCAATTTCAGCCAAATTTGACAGAGAGATAACAGCCTCAGAGACAACTCAGTTCCTCAAAGGTTGGCAAAAATAAACATCCTCGTAAAGGAGAGAGATGATATAAGTAACCTCAACTGAACAAAAGGCAGCAACGTGAGGTCAGCCTTGAGAATCAGCACTAGAGACTCCTCAAGGGAAAGAGTCTTTGCAGATCACTCAGACTCCAGCCCTGGGGACAGTTTTCCTGACCTCCTCAGCAATCCAGACACACCACCCCAGAGCAAACCAGTTTCACCCAGCAGCCACGGGGCACCAGGGTTATTCTCCAAGCAGTTTTGGTAACAAGAGTTGAACTTTCAGCACACAAAGTCACCTCAAATTTGAAAAAGCAGCTCTGTATTAATGTTGCAACTGCAGTTTCAAATGTGGAAAATCAGGATACTTCCTCTCACAGAGCTGAGTTTTGGAAGGGAAAGGTAAGCGTTTTCTGATTTAAGGAGCGTGACAGGAAGGTTCCCCAGCAGTTCCTGCCATCACATCCTCAGGGCAACACTTCCTGAGCAGCATTTCTCAGGGAAGCACCGTCCCTGCCGAGCCTGGGCAGGGAGCACAACGCAGCCCTCACTGCTGGCACCAGCCAGCCGATATCCCTGCCCTGGGTGGGCACCCAGGAGCTGCTGGCTCTTCTTCCCACACCCCTCTGAGCTGGGCAAGTTGGGTCACTGTCACTGGTTCCCGATGCCACCGAGCTTCAGCTCTGCTTTGGGTCCCTCAAAGCTCCCTGTGGGCTCTGCCAACACTTTGCCGTGACTGGAGGAGATGCCTCAGCTCATGAGAGGCTCCAGGGAGCCCTCTTGCTTCCCTCTGATAAGGGGTGAGTGGATGGGAGGCTGCTGGCAGCACATCCACAAACTCAGGCAGAGGCCAGGGAGTCATGCAGAGAGAGGCTGGAAGGGGGGACATAGCTCTGAGGCTGGCACCATGGGAGCCAGGCTAATTGGGCTCATGGGGTTGCCGCGGCTGTGGATGAACAGGAAAAGTTCTGTGTCAGCGGGAACTTTGCATGCTCTGGGCCAAGCTCTCCATGGCTCACTCCCCAGCCAGAGCCAGGTGCCTGGCTGCAAGAGCAGCCCTGCTCCCAGAGCCTCAGGATGCAGGGAATCAAGCTGGAGTTACAGCTGGGTGCTGCTCAGGCAGGGTGGCTGGGTGCCGTTCCCTCTGCGTGCCGAAGGGACCGGCCTGCAGCACACGGGCAGCTGGAGAGTGAGTGAGAAACCAATCCCTTCCACAGCACCAAACAGAGCCACGGGCACTCCCGAGGCAAGGCTGGGGACAGCAGAAAGCACAGCTCCGTGTGTGCCCTGCCTGGCCAAGGGGTGGGAGCAGCCCCACATCAGGTCAGTGTCAGGATTTCATTCTGGGGAAACAGGAGATTGTGAGCCCGTACAAACCCTCACAGCTTCTGGGCGCTGCGGAGGCACGAGCTGGGAGAGAGAGGACTGAGAGAGGAAATCTGCAGCATCGTCTGATTTCTGTTGCCACCTCCCAACCCTCCCTTTCCCATCCCACACCACCCCAAGCTGTAGCACCTGCAGCAGCCGCAGGACAGCTCTGCTGCCCCAGAGGAAGCAGTGGCTATCAATGGCAAACACAGGGCTCTGTCTTCCTCCGTGGCTGCCCTTGCAGTGCAACAATCCAGCCCTGCACAGCCAATGCCTGGAAAATTCCTCTAGGCTGTCCCTCTGGTGACCCCCAAGTGATGAGATTTTATTCCCTGTCTGACTTTATCACTCCAACAAGTGGCAGAAGCCAGAAAAGACCAGAAATGCGTGCTTGCACTGGGCTGCCACAATTCTAGCAAAAAACAAAACGCCGTCAGAAGTAGGGGGCTGACTCGAAGGGAAGAAGCACATAAAAAGTTCCAGACATCCTGAAGTGCTCAGACAACTAAGGCAGGCTGTCGGCTACCCTGAGAAAACACAGATAAGCCAGAAACCCCCATTTCCCACTTGCCAGAGCTCTGTGAGCCGGAGGAGAACCCAGCCACTCCACAGCCAGAGCTGCCTGCTTGCCAGCACCTCCGCACCAGTGAGGGGGGAACAGCAGCAGGAGGGGAGCTGCTCCTTCAAGGCACCACCAAGATCACTTAGACACACACCAATCACACAGACACCGACTTATTTTCAGTACATCTGTTTCCCCCCCAGTACAGCTTCTCCTGCAGTTCAAGCAGCACGAGGGGTGCATCTCGCTGCCTCATTTATTTTAAATGAGATTTATGTTGGTATTACTGAAGCAAAGCTGTCTCCCTTTCACAGCCATAACGTTAATGGACAGAACCAAAATCCCAAACCAGGCTCTCTCACCAGCTCTGCAGCAACGCTGCTCCAGCCCAAGTGGCAGGGGGATCTGAGATCACACCTCATCCAGTCGAGCTCTTTCAGGTGGGTCCTTCAGCCCAGCACTCCCCAGTACCCTCTGTTCCCAGGTGGCATCACCGTCTCCGATGACACATCCAGGCTGCAAAGCATCCTCTGGAACCCGAGGGAGAAGGGAGCTTTGCCCAGCCAGGGAAGAACCTGGCAGTGGGGTGCAGAGCTCCGACCATGCGCGTGTGGGAGAGACTCTGCAGTGGCTTTTAATGGCTCCTTCCTCACTGCTCTGCTGATTGATGGCTTACCGGGAGCTGTTAACGCAGCAATATCCCAGCCCTATTTACAGACATCTCTGCACATTTACTTTGTCACAAGTAAACTCTGCACACGGCAATAAAGCTTAAGGTAATGACTTCTTCAGCACAAAGCCAGCAATTTCCTGTCAGCTTGGTTTACAAATGGCCAACTCTGGGCTTAATTTTCAGCTGTGGCTCCAAAGATGGCTATGCAAAGTGGGGGTGAGGGGAGGGAGAAACTCCAGGCTGTGCCACTCTGAGCCGTGGCATCCTGAAGGATGAACAGGGTGGGGCAAATCCACCCCATGCTCACCCACAGTCCCTGCTTTGCTCTTTTTTCCATCAGCAGGAAAGCCAGTGAACGGCAGCTCCAAGCCTCGGTGAACTCCCACATGTTTATGGGGTTATGTCCCGTTCTCGAAGCCAACATTGCTGTCACAGCTGCCTTGACACGAGGGGAGACCACAGCGGGTTTCCTCTCCAGAGGCCTTTCTGAGGGAGATGCAGGCATCTCATCCCTCTTCCTACAGCGTCCTGCAGCAGTCCCAGTGTGACCTGGGTGGGAACTGTGACCACACTCCCTCTACCATGCACAGCATTACCAGAAACAGAGCAGATCATCAGCCTGCTCAGGCCTGGGAGTACCTGCATGGCCTTCAACACCTTTCTCTGGAGCAAAGGGGAACAGGGCAGAGAGGCCACAGACCAGGGAACTGGGCTGCAGATAACCTGCACACAACTCACTCCAGGCTCCCCGCTGCCAGCGTCAGGGAAAACACAGCGGGTATTGCTGCTCTCTCCTGCAGCATCAGCCTTCACGTGCTGAAACTGTGCTAAACATCTCCAGCCTCCTTCTATAATTAGTGCAGAGAGAGGATGTCTGAGCAGAGGAGTCTATTTTAGGTGTCATGAGTCACCTTCCAGAGATGTGGATTTTTTTTTTTTTTTGCACTGACCATATAGAAAGATCTCAAAGTAGATACTTAAAATAGACGGTATAAATATGCATTGAAAGCTTGGAGCATCCTGCCCTTTAACTGGGTTATGATGTTCCTCCTTACCAGAGGGTGTGAAAACACTTTGTCACACTGAAATCTAAGCTGCTGCACCTAAGAGGGCTGTCAGCAGCCAGCTCAGGTGCAGAGGGGACAAGATGATGCTGGTGGAGATTTTCCAAACCATCCTGATCCAGCATCCTCATCCCACTGGAAAACAGCAAACTGCTTTCCAGCACAGACCCTGAACTGTGAGAAAACGGCTTTGGCATTGCTGAAAAGAAGGGGAAAATTAATGTATTTCCATCTGTGAAAAAAGGGTCAAAAGATCAGGAGCTCTTGTTGGCTCAATCTCCAAAAAGCAGGTCTATATGTAACGTTTTCATTTTAAGCTGTGGCTAAAAGGTGAAGAAAATAAAGGTGGGAAAAGGCATCCTCTTGATGCCTTAGGGGAACAGCTACAGTGAAGCCTCAGAGGTTTTCTACACTGCAGCCCAAGGTTTAGGAGCTTCCCATTTTCCTCTCATCTTCCTAGTTTTTATGATTTTTCCCACTTAATATTCCTCCACCCTTTCACAACAATTTCAGGTGCAAAAATTGTGTTGCTTAAAGGAAACTCTTGTGTTTGCAAGAGCCGGGTCTTCAACATTTTTTACTTGTTCTTATTGAGATCTCGCTCCCATTGTTTCATTTCTACCTCGAAACCCCTCAGTCTCCTGTTTCCACTATGAGCTGTTGTAATTGTTCCTTATTTCCACCCATTCCAATTCACCCTCCTTTAAAGTTCCTCCTTTACCCTCCCAGCTTCCAGGAAGATTCCCTCAACCCCTTCTGTAAATACTTCAAAGCTTCAGAGAACGAACTGTGCTTCAGCTCTGCATCCTCTTAAACAGCTCGCTGAATATGATTCTTGTTATTTTTAAGAATCTGTTAGAATTAAACCCCAGTAAGAAATCTGCCACCATTGTGGGGGAGAGCACATTAATCAAAGACACAAGCTTCTCCCCAGCTGCCTGGGCAGGGCCCAGCCTGGGATTGATAAATTGCACCTGGAGGTGACTAATAAATCTGAGAAGTCATTTGCTTTTTATGAACAGGAGCGGCGGGAGATCCAGCTGCCAGAGGAATTTGGGTGGAAGGAGAGCAGTGCCTGGAGCCCCCAGCACGTTCCTCATCCCATTCCCCTGCTCACTGTTACACCTGATGTCCACCCCCTGCCCCGCTGCCAAGCACAGCGGGCCCTGCCGTGCTCGGATGGGGAATATTTAAATGAATCACCGGGGCTTTTCCGAGGCACAGGGCAGCAGTGCAGCCAGAGCCCCCATCTGCCGGCACAAGCACAGCACCGAGGGGAGGGGAGGATGCACTGCACTAAAGCTCTGCCCGGGACACAGCAGTGCTGCCTCCTGCCAGGGGCTGAGAGCTGGAGACACTTCCTCCATCCACGCCTGCCTGTGCTGGAGAAGGAATTTTGCTGTTCTCAGCATCGGCACAGCAGAGAACCCCTCAGGAGGGACTTGGATGTGAGGTCCTGAGATTCCCCAGCTCCTGTCACACAAATGTCAACGCCTTCCTCCTCACCATGGCCTGAGCAAACTGTCCCCACTCCCCACCGAGTAGGGGCTCCAGAAGAGTCACCGCTTGTGCTGCAGCCTCAACACCAGCACTGGGGACTCTGCTTTCTGTCACCATTACCGTGGTGTGCATCAAATAACCATCCCATGGGAAACTTTAACTGCTGTCGAGCTCCACGTTTGACTGCTACCTCAGAAATTTACGAAACACATTCCTTGGCTTTCTTGGTTGGAAATAATTTTATTGTGCCGACATCATAAAAATCTGCAAAGACTAGGATAACTCATTCATTTCACATCTGCTCCTAGACAATAGTGCAAATGACTCTGTTCAAAAACATGGGGTCAGTGAAAACCCATCTTCTGTAGCACTGCCCGAGTGTCATTTCCTGTTTTCTCCAGATCACAGACTCCCATGGTAAGCAGCCTTTTTACCCATGCACTGCACAGAGCTGCTAGAAAACACACACCAACCACCTACGCTTCAGAGACCCAGAAGGGAGGATCAGACAGGATGTGATCACAGGAGAGATCATACAAGACATGGGTTAAGATGTTTCCTCCCTCCCCCTTCCTTTTCTTTTCATGTGAACATCATTAGGGCAGCCTGAAAGAGCTTTCCTGACACAAGCAGTGCTGTTTCCAGAAAGCCAGGACCAGGCACGGGCAGTGGGGCTCAGCTCCTGGGCACGGAAGGAGCAATCTGCTGGCATCCACTTGATCCATCATGGGAAGCAAATGCTTTTCCCTGATGCATTAGGGCACAATTTAGGCTCTGAACTTCAAATCACAAAGCTGCATTACAGCCTGTATTTCCCCACTGACCTCACTGCAAGAGAGGATCACAAACATGTCTGGAAATTCAGAAGTGTTTGGGGTCGTGCTGAGAAAGAAGAAGCAATCCTTATTCTGCTCTGAGATGTGTTGGCCTCTGCCAAGGCTCTGATTCACTGAACATCAGAAAACATCCCTGCTATCCAAATGTCCCTTTTTCAAAGTCATTCTCTCTGTGGGCAGGGAGAATGAAAGAAGAGTCTCGTGTGCACCTCTCAGTACCACACCTGGGGATAAATGTGTCCCCTCCCCTGGGGCCCTGTGCAATACATCCCACTCGTCCAGCGGTGCACAGACACAGCAGATCAGGATGTCACATCCAGTGGAAGTCCTCACAGTGCTCCTGGGCTGTGTCCAACATCCAAACCACATCCATCATTGTGGAACACCAACCCCAAACCCACCCCCTTGGTCATAACCAGCAGCTGTGACTTTTATTTTCCCTTTCCTACACAGGGCTGCTCTGATATTTGTTCACAGCACGGGCTGTGTATCACATCAGAGGGGAATTACTTACTGCCAATTATTACATTAAAGTTCAAGTGGAACGATGTACTAATTGTCTTGTTATAGCTATTAAAGCTCTGGTGTGCAAGCAAGGCACTTTTCAGATTATCTACATCCTCTGCAGTGACACATGAAGCATAGCATGGTCTGCTAAGAAGAGATTGCCGATACGGTCATAGTCTCTTTAATAATATGTACATTAAATAAGCAGACATTATATATAAATATAATAATTATTACATATATATATATGTAAATAATAGAAGCTTTCAAGTTCAAGGTTTGCTGGGGTTTCTGCAAGCTCCTGGAAGCAGCTGCTCTCTCACTGCCAAAGCAGAAGTGCTTATGAGGTACTGACCAAATCCAAACTTTTAAAAAGCAGCAAATACAGCAAGAAGTACCACTCAAGTAAGAAGGGGAGAGGAGACACCTCATCTCTTCCCAACATTACACTGAGGGCTGCCTTAATGGCTGGCAGAAAGACAGCCCAGGAATTTTAGACCTTCCCTAGGGTCAGATCCCTCGCTGGAGGGTCTCGGACATACGTGTACAGGGGAATCCTGGTGAGATTTCGTGCAACTCTGAGCTGTCTCTGGCATCTTTGCAGGGAGTTAATTCACTTCCTTTTAAAGGGCTTAACAGGTAGACAAATGTGTGAGCTGCTCCAGGGATTTCCAGCCATGGGGGGGCGAGGTGATGTGAATGGAACCATGACTTTCTTGCAACTCGGGGAAGAAAATATCCCACTGCCTCCCTGCTTCCCACCACTGGGATCAAAGCAACCTCCTGGATCATGGTCAGATACTCAGCAGGAGCCAGCTCTGCTGTTCAGACATTGCATGAAGGTGGTGAGATATTAATAGGAGGTAACTAACTATTCCCTGATAGCAATTTGTACAAAAGGAAGGATGAAATCTTTCAGAATGGGATAAAATCTGAAGTGGGATAAAATCAAGTTTAAAAGGCAGCTGCAGGGTTTTATCCTCAGTCAGGTTCTCGTACAAGCTCTCTTGTAACTGCTGGTAACATTTTCCCAGGGCTCCAGCTATACTCCTTGCACAGTTCCCACAGATCACCTTTGGGGCAAGGCCACTCCCTGGCCAGATTCACACAGAGGTGCTGTACAGCTGGGACACGAGTGCAGCTTCCAAACATGCACCTCAATCCAGCACAGGAGAATCTGTGGCTAGGAAATCCCTCCCCAAACTGGAGGCCGTGTGGACCCAGAAAGGCCTGAGGGAGAATGGAGATGAAGCAAAGAGCACCAAGTCCCCAGCCCGAAGGAGGGGGGACCTGTATCACCCTATCACACTCACCAGGTACCTCTGTGCCTTGCACTGCAGCCTCACAGCAGCAGATACCTCTCTCACTATGGTGTGACCAGAGCAAGAACCAAGATCTGAGTCTTTATTTCTCGAATTGCCCCTCCACTGGTTCAGGTTGAGGACGCCAGCACAGCGAACTCCGCCGCCAGCAGCTTCCCCTGCAGATGGCTGAAAGCTTTTAGAGATTAAAGGAAATAACGTGGAGAAAGAATCTCCCTTCTGTGCCAGAAACTCACACAGCCAAAAGCTTTCCACAGTGCAGGAGAGGATGAGGATTTGGGGGGCCTATTCTAACACCCAGAAAAGTCAGTGAAAATATTTTCTGATTATTTCAGTGGGCCCAGCAGAGAAAAGAGTAGTGCTTAAGAAGTCCTTTAACCCTAAACTCTTTGAGACCCAGTCTGTTCAGATTGCTACTTCTGTGGTTTTTGGGAGGACTGATTGAGAAGAAAAGGCAGATAAGAGCTGAGTTTCAGGAAAAATAATCATTGTTTTCTTTGTGACTATTTGAAACTGTAGCTTAATGTTATCAATCCCTTGGCCTGGTGCAGCTTGGTACCAGCTCGGACTGTGCAGGCTGGCTGGTCTCACCAGCAAAGTGGGATCCTGTTTTTATAGCATTGTATCAAAGGCAGGGCACAAAGCAATGAACTCATTCTGGTGTAGTCTTAATAAGACATAGGAAAAAAAGTGTGAGCAGAAAGCAGCATTTTACAGAGGGGGTCATGAGAGATTCAATAATATTCAGGTATAAACAGGAGCTCCTCTAAACTACCCAAGTTAAACTCCAGTCTGAATGCATTTTATAGAGCCTATGCATCATACTAGGCATAAATCACAACTGAAAATAGGCAACTTTTTGCAAGGAAATAACACTGCAAGCTAACCAAACAAATGGCTTCCCACAACTTCAGCCCCAGCTTTGTCTTTCTCATGGCCTGGGTTCCCTTCCAGCACACGAGGCCCTCTCACAACAGCCCTCACCCCTGTGGCTGTTTGCAGGGATGGAGCTGCCTCCCCTAAGCCCCCACAAATCCGAGGTGATGTGGAGCAGACAGCTCCTGCGAGCCCTGAGGAAGGCAGCAAACCCTCCCGGAGCCAGCAGGGCTCCTGCAGTACCTCTGTGGCGTGAGAGGGGAGAGCCATGTGCCAGCAGCCCCTTGTAACCCATCGGGGTGTGCACCAGAGCCCACGGGGACGCACCAACTCAATTGCCACCCGTGCGGGCTCCTCACCAACCCATCCCCGCACAGCCAGCAGACCTGCAGCTTCCAAACCTGCGCGGGAAGGAAAGCACCACCAAATAGATTAGCTCCACAGTTGGGCTCTTAATTATGGGTCATTTAGTTCAGTTAATCAATAGGCAGACTTCTTTAACCGGCTAATTATGCCAAACTGCTTCCACAATGAGCAGGTTTGCTGCTGGTTGTTAACCATGAAGGGATAATATTTCACTGTAAAGATAAGAACGGTCCCAGTCCTCGGACAAATGCTTTGCAGTCACCGGCTGCAATTTAACCCATTCCACACCCAACAGAGACTTACAGCTGGAACAAACAGGTGCCAGCATCATTGGCTTCGAGGGGCTAAACCACCAGGGTGAGTATTGCCTCGAGTGAATCACTCAGATCATCTACTCTCCAAATCACTCCTCACTCCCGCTAAACAGGAGCTAAAAATTATCTATGCAAATCAACCAGCTGAACATCTTGGTGGCAGCCCTGATAAAAACCAACCAGCCTCTGTTGCCTCTCAGGCAAGGAATGTGATTTCCTCCTTTGCTTTGCCAGGCAGTTGCATGAGACAGCGAGTCCCAGCTGAGGCAGGAGTCTGGAAAGCCAAGCCACATCCTCCTGCCAGACCCTGGAAGAGAGATCAGCATGCGGAGGAGGAGGTCTAGGCCCTCGTTTGTCAAAACAGATAAAAGGCCAAGACAACTTCTTGTTACTTGTAGTTGTTTAGAAAAAAGAATGAATTTTGTTGCGAACTTGAAGAACTGATTACTGGATTCAAGGCCTCTGTTGAGGTCATCAAATAGTTATTGCAATAGAGCAAGATAAGAGCTGAGCGATAGCAAAAGTTTGTAGCTGAATTTCCTGGATATTTGTTTGAACAGAACAAAGCAATCTGTGCTCGGGGTCTGCTGGCAAGTTGCTTTAACTGGAGAATAACAGCGTGCTGGGAGAGCATCCCCAACAGAGCCCCCTCAGGGAGGCTGCTTCTGGCAGGCTGGGATCCCCTCTCCCACTGCTGGGCTTTCAGACACCCCTCTCCTGGAGGAATCCGCTCCCAGCCCCAAGGATAACTGGAATTCTCCTCAGTGCTTCCACTGGCTTTGGAATGACTGCAAGGCAAGTCACAGTTCCTGTCCTACCTGTATCCCCTCTGTTTATTTCCCCATCTCATTTGCCCTTTTTAACACCCCCGACCTTGGCTTTTGCTGCTTGAGAAAGCCCATTAAATGGAGCATTATTTTAATAAAGAAACATTTAGTATTGTATTTGTACAATTGTATTATTGCTCATAAGCAAGTACACGCCCTGGCCTCAAGCGTTGGCTAAAACTTTATCTGCATGGAAAAGTCAGACAGTTGTCCCTCACACCAGGATGACTGATCCAGTTTGGTACTGTCGTAAAAACACAAAGCAACAAATACCTGCTCCAGTAGTATCAGCCTTCTTTATGAGGAGGAGAGTTCAATGGTGTGAGCATTCAGAAAAATTTTAGAATAGATCACCGTGTGTCTAATTCAGCCCAGCACAAAACTTGCATTTCTCCAGTTCTTAGTGACAGGGGAATCTTGAAGTACACTGCCTGGGGCAGAGGATGGCCCACGAGCTGCCTCTGTCACCTCCGTGCACATCTCTGATGACCTCTTTGGGACCATTCACTGCATTCCCAACCACGACAGCCCTCAATAGCTACAAAAAATCAGATTTTTGCTGATAGAAGTTTTACCTTTGCTCTGTCACCACCTTTTTGGCATGTGAAGCTGTATTGTTCTCCAAGGAAGCAAGGCTTTAACTTCAACATTTGTCTGCCATCAGCTCTTTCTAAAATATGTTGTTGAAGTGCAAGCTTTATGTAAGCTTTATGGTGTTAGACGCTATTTTCTAACCTCCTAAAACATTATGAAGATTGCAATGTTGACTGGGAAAAAAAATGGCACACAGACTTGCAGAAAAGCAGGCATTGCTGAATCACAAAAAAAAATCTTTAAAAAGCAATAATGTTTGTATCCTGAAGTGTATCAGCTGCAGCATTTTCTTGTTGAAAAACAAGGTGCTGTCAGAAAGGGCTGCAGTCAGATTCCAGGGGAGTTTGGGCAGAACTGCAGGATCAGATTCCAGGCTAATTCCACGTTTACTCTGGAAATGTGCTATCGAGATTTAAACTCACTATTTCTAGTACTATAAAACATCATACATTCCCACATGCAACTGATTTATTAAACTTCAGTGCATCTGCCAGGAGCAGGAATGCCAACCGAGAAACAGGGAAACAGAAGCTTAATAGTTCATGTTTAAAAAAAAACAAAATTAAGGCTGTTTTTTACCCGGCTCACGAGAATACAATGGGATAAGGGGTATTCCTTTGGGACACGCCGTGCTAGATTGCAGATGTGATTCACACAGTCATTCAATCACATGGCACATCAAAAGCAATGGTAAATTACACGTCTTCAATAAGAAAAAAACATTAACTCATGGGTACTCGGCCACCGAGGAAGGCAATTAGACTTAGCATTATTTGTTAAACAACAGGCACAAGATGATACATAGTGAATTTTTTGCAATAATAGCCGTTCCTGGTCATTCATTTTGAAGAGAATAAATCTGTCACTTGAGTGAAAACAATTGACAGCACCATTTATTACCTTGCATGCTTCAGAATAACAGCACCATTTACATGTTGCCCTTTGGCACCGGGGCTCTGAGCTCGCCTGGAAACAAAGCAAAAATATCTACGGGCCTGGTAGCGAGGATTTAAGCAGCAGATGACCTTATGTGGTTTATTTAAACTTCTATAATGGTGCAGTCTTGTTCAGCCTCTGGTTATAGAAGAAATAGGTTCTTCTGGAGAATCCACAGCCTTGAGACTCTGAAACACAAAGGGTCATGCAGAGGTCTCTGTATCTAATAGTTCAGAGAGTAATGTTTTAGCTCTGATCCTCTGAGATCCCTCCTGGGAATTAAAGATATTTGGTTTCCTTTCAGAGGCTTTAAAGGGCTGGGTCTATCAAAAAGAAGGAAATTTTCCCCTGGCTCATGGAGATAAATCTTTGTGCTAAATCTTTCTTTTCCATATGAAAAAGGCCAGGTCCTCGGTACATCCAAGCCACTTAGCCCGCTGAAAAACAAACAGACAAAGTCTAAGGGAAACATTGTTACCAGAATAGAAAATACGCAGCCAAAAAAGACTCTAAATGGCCCGAGATGCTGCCTTTGATAGTGACATCTTTGTGGCATCAGCTGCTGGCTGCTGTTTCTTTTTGAGAAGGTTAATAGGTGTCCTGTGGCACCTGTTACAAGTACATGAGACACTCAAATTTGGGTTCAGCTATAATGGAGGAGGAGCCTGCAAACAATTTTGGAAAGGCATTTTAAAGAGATAATTAGCTCTTTGAATCCAATAGAAACACTTAGGTTGAGAGCTATTATAAACCTCTACAAAGCACTTCTGTCTACTTCAGCAGCAAAAAGTTGTCCAGAACGGGTAAATTGAAAATATCTTACACTCACCCTTATGGAATTAACCTGAGATTTCAGGTCTGTAGATGGATGCTTAGAGATGCCAAGTGCTGGCAGGACTTCCTCTCTGCACAGGGAGGTCTCTACACCTCCAGCATATCCCTGCAACAGCACAGCACAAAACACACAGCTTTTTCCCCCACAGAACCTCTCAGCTTAGCAATGTCCATTCCAGCTCCAGAGGGTTCACGCTGCTCTTCCCTCTGGCAGTGATTCCCCGAGCCCGAAGGAAGGGCAGGCCAACACCCAGAAACACCCTCTCTCGTTATAATCAACATGCAGAGTGGATTTTTTGGTTTCATTTTGCAGCACTGTTTGATAGCACACAGCCAGGTCAGAGTCTGGCCATTTACTGAGGAGCTCCATCAGCCCCCAGCACTGCTCTGCACACGGTGAAATTCTAGGGGATTATTACAGCTGGAAGCAGCACTTATAAATTCAACACACAGCTTGTGCATCCTCCCACAGCTCCGTGGTCCTTGTAGAGCTATGGAGCACCTGTCACTCTGAATTTTCCTACTCTCAGCACTGGGATATTGTTATAATAAAGACAATGAGATCCTGGGTTTCAAGTACCTTAACAGAAGATTGTAGCCCTGTGTTGTTACAGAACATTTGCAAAGATCCAGGCTCTGTCTGTTTTCTTAGCCTTTTTTTTTTTTCCTTGTTCTAATTCCTGGGGATGCTAACATATAACCAATATGTCTTTTTTTTTCTTTTAATTTTTTTTAACAGTTGTAACCAACCTGTAGTTATGTTGTCAAATAAACTGCTGATACAGGTGTATTATTTACTTCGATTTCTAGCAGAGCTGAGAGCGGAGTTTCTTTTGTTGGGGTTTGTTTTTTTCCCTTCTTTAAACACCACAGTGTAAATTCCCACCTGACTCACATGTCAGTTCAGAGCTCAAACATACCCTAAATCCATGTGAATAGATTGAATGACCACGAAACACGTGAGAGGGTTCAGGGCAGCCCAGGACCATGAAAGTCCCTGTCCATAACAGCAGACAGAAACCACTAACCAACCACAACCCCTTGCTACAAACAGCAAACATCTGGAGGTTTGAACCTCTCCCTCTAGTAAAATCAAGAAACAAAGGCTCTAGGTAGGGATTATTTAGCCACTTAACCATTCAGCTTCCAGCCAGAAGAGCCAGGGCCAAATCTTGTAGATGTTCTCATTTTTACAAAGCTCTTCGTACAGCAAAACTCCAGGCAATGGGATTTTTGTTTTTCTTTATTTCCTTCAGGCCAAAAGTGTTTTTTCTCTTCCTCAGGTCTGACACAGGACTCTTGAAGAGGAATTGTGCCTAGTCTGTGGTTTATAAGGTGAAAGCTAGATCTCCTCACATTTAGAGTTCTCTTAACCAGACCTGAAATTCTTTATCCAGTTCCTTTCATTGTGCTCCACATCTGCTTCCTCCTTACAACAAAATTTGGCAATGGATGAAGCAGCACAATACCAGGCTTGTGGGGCAAACAGAGGTCACACAACCTGCCTCTGCCTGTGGAGTCTAAAAGCAGAATACTTAGTGTTATTAGCTTTTCTGCATGAGTGATCAATCCCAAATTGGACATATGGGTGCCATGGACAGACTGATAAAAGCTGCATTCATTTTTTTCTGAGTGGGCTCTTTACTTCTTGCTTGGGACTGCAACAGCAACTGCAAGCTCTCCTTCAGTGATGTGCTGCTATCATTCCTTGTGACAAGGCTGAAACCATTAGGCAGACAATAAACAAACAAACAAACAAATAAATAAAGGGGAAAGTGCTCATGTAAATGCTAAGGGAATACTTTGAGGCAAGCTGGATGTCTGCTAAGAGAGATGACACTCTCCCCTAAATTTTGTTGTTCTTCACAGGGCTGCTCCTGCTGCCTCTCTGCAGGCATAACTGAAAATATAAAATAATCTTCTACCTGTTTTAGGTAGATATCTACCATCAAAGGCTCTGCTGCGCAGGGGCAAAATGCTGCTTCCCTTTCTCGAACACTCAAATAACAAAATGCCCAACAGTTTTCCTTCACAGCCTTTGGACATCCTTTATCTCATAAATGGGGAGACAAATTCACAGCCGTGCTCTGCCAGGCAGCACAGCTGAGTTTCCCCACGTAGAAATGTGGGACTTCACTCACAAGAAGAATTAAAACCCCACCAGATGAATCACATTAAAGCTCAGATGACCTTCACCAAGTCTAAGAAATTAACTGGGACACTTACACCTTGTAAGGCAATGGGAAACCATTGCCCAGCTTTGACATGTGGTTTTCCAGGGCCTGTTGCTGTTCAGATCACCTTGCTCTGAATTTGAAAAGTTTCTGCCTCCTGTGGAGCAGGGCTGGTGCATCCAACAAGGGCAATTTTTACCGGGTCGGGCCAAGCAGTTGTTCCTGAAGGTGAATTTGAGGCCCAGCACAGCCCTTCTGCACTCTTCCCTATTCTCAAGTGTCTACAAGGAACTGAAAGAAGTCATGTCCTGGAATCAGGGAAATCAGAGCAGGGCACTGCCTTCAGCCTGGTCATGGCCCCTCACAGCATGAGAGAGTCGCCCATTTCTTTAAAATACTCCCTCAGCTTCTGGTTTTTTGTTTCACTTCCCATCCCTGCCCAACCCTTTGACACTGCAGACCTCAGGTTTGGACTTCAGCACCCAGGACATGCCTGGGTCACTTCTGCACCCAGGCCAGCAGTGCAGGCACACCTGGGCACCTGCACTCCTTTTGAGGAGCATCTGCTTCGCCAGAGTATCTAAAGCAGGGAACAGTCAAAGTGGTCTGAAATGCATTGCTTTGCCCTCAGGTAATTCCCTTTATAAGCAGTGTCCTTTCCATATGGCAAGCATGCCAACCTCCTGAACACACTGAAGTTACTTTACTCCAGAAAAATCTTTTCCCAACCTCCAGGCCCAATAGGAAACCACCCCATGGGGGCTGATGGTCGCTGCCCTGTCTGAACACAGGGGACACCAAAGGAGCAGCACAAGAACAAAGCCCTGTACAAAAAAGGGCACAGAGGTTCCAGGAACCCCCAGTTAAATCATCCTAAACCCACTGAAATCACAGCCCAAGCCAAAAAGCTGTCCCTCTTTACAGTGGGACTTTTTTTTTTATTTATTTGCAGATTAACTGTAAAAGAGTTTTCATTTGAGATGGCTTTACAAGTTGCTCCAAGTTGTTTTCAGCCCAGCAATTTGAAATGTCTGCTCTTGCAAAGCTGTCTACATTTCTTGGCACAGCTGAGTTTTCCACTGCAGATCCCATGCAATTAATCTGCTCTTCAGAAAGTGAAAGTCAAAACGAGGAAGTCCAGTCGTAGTTATGGGAATGTTTTCATGAGCTTTCATAGAAACTGAACTAAACACTGGGATAACTGTTTGGGAGACTTTGGAAGAGTCCCCAGGCTTGAGACATCAGGAATGGACTGCAGTGATTGATCTCTTGCATCCCTGGACAGTGCTGCTCCCAGCTCTGGCTGGCCAGCAGGGAGTACATACAACAGAGCCATATCCCACAGGCTGCCTGGGGGGCTGTGATGGTTCAGTACTGCAGCTGCCCCCCAAGCAGGTCGATAAATGAAGACAAACAGGACATGCACACACCCAACCCCAAGCACAGGGCACACTTCATGGGTGCCACCGTGCACGGTGTGCTGGCCCTGGCAGTCTGTGTCACACACCCCACGTGTGACCCGCCCACACCCTGCAGCCCACGAGGAAATCTCCTCAGTGGTGCGTCCTCCCAGCCTCATCCCCAGCTGCAGAGACAGCACACACCTCAGGAGACAATGCCAAGGGAGGAAGTCAGCCCAGGCCTGGGATAAATCTCAGGAACAAGACACCTGGCAGGTCACCTTGCTCTGCTCCCCTGGCAGTCGCCGCTACCGCAAGGCTTTTGCCTCTCTGGTGGAACTGCCTCCAGCAGCCGTCCTGCAAGAGCTTGTTAAAACAAGCCCAGCAGCACCGCTGCTCCCCACGCCAGAGACTTGAATCATGAGATCATAAACAGGGCTGATGGGATCATAACTAACACGCCTGACAGCTCTCGCTGCTCACTCTGCTTTTGTCTCGCACAATGGGGAGAAGAGGGGGCTTGGAGCTGAAAGGAGAAGCCCGGGACACGTCCCTGCAGCTTCAGAGGTGTTACTGGGCTTTGCTGGGCAGCAAAAATGCCTCTTGTAGGGCGCTGTAAAACCAGCTGCTGCCTTGTGCCCTGCATGCCTGAGCGTTGCAGCGAGGGACCCGGCCCAGGCACCCTCCCAGCACAGCAGCAGGAGCCCAGCAGGAGCCCACGTGGGAAGCCTGGGGTGGAGGGAGGGGGCAGGATAGTGCAGCACAGCCCATGCTGGGCCCTTCAGCTGTGGGTATGTGAGAATCATGGGGAAAGCATATTCTCTGACTATAACCAGAAAATGAGAACCATAATGAGTCATAAAAATGAAGGGAACTGCTGAAAATCAGCAAGAGCTAGGAAAATACACTTCCTTTCTGCATCCAGAAATCAAGGATTGCAGTATTTCCTTACCTGGACAGGTAAAACTCTTCTATGGGTGTGCAGTTATTGGGTCAAGAGCATCTTCTGGGACTTGAGCAAGGAGTCAATGCTCAGGGAAACAAAGGCTCTTGCCCCGCGGGGTAAAAGGCAGGGCAGCTGCAGGAGCAGCCCCAGCCCAGGAGCCTCTTTGGGAACGGGTCAAGGATGAGACAGACCATGAGCCCTGGGTGTGCCTGTGTGAGCAGGGCTGTAGCAGAGCTGGAGGCACCCTGCAGCATCACTAGGGAGGCAGGATGGCCCCAAGCTGAGCCAAACCAGGCTCTTGTAGCCCCAGGTGTAGCCCACTGGGGCCATCATTACTGCACATCAGTCCCATGCAGGTGAAGCTCTTACACAGTCATCCAAAAACAACCACTCTGGGGTGCAAGAGCCACCCCAGGCAAGGTGTGACCCCTGGCCAGCCCACATCTCCCATTTATCAAGTCCCACTGCACCCAGCTCAGGCTTCCATCCAAGGGGCAATCCAAAAATGCAGCTGGGTCTGCAGTCCCATGAGTGGTGGAACTGAAAGGAGATGAAGCTCTACTACAACTGCTGTTTAGGTTGTTTTCATGGATAAAACATTAATGATAGGTTTTTGGATGGTAAATCAGTATGGGAGGAGAAGGATTTTCCAAGGTGCCAGAACATTTTGTTTCAACATTTTTCAAAATGAAAATGTTGACATTTTGCAAGGGGAAAAAAAACTAATTTAGATTTTAGTTTAATATTAAATGTAGATTCACCAAGAGGAAAACTCCAGAATATTATCCATTTTATGTCAAGCATTTTAGAACTTAGGTCAAAATGAGCTTAGGGTGGAGATTTGTTTAATTAATTGAACCCTTCTGGAAAGTACAGCTTTCAGCTGGTCTGAAGAGATACAACCCAGTTTACACATTCAGGCATTGAGACAGATAATTCTACATTCAAATTAAAGGGAAGTGGGGGAGCATAAACCAGCCTGAAAGAGCTGCATTTACTGAAACACAAGGAATAGGTTGGGAGAAGGAGTGAGATGTACAGGACTGAAGAGCACAGACGACAGGGGAGAATATTCTAGGCAAAAAAAAAAATTATGTAGAAGTGCATAGACCCCACTGGAAAGGGAGAGAGGATTTGGCATTATAGGGGAAAAGTAGGATGCAGAAGACAAGGGGCTTTGCAAGCATGCCTTAATCCCTTTGCATCCTCAGGCTAAGCCCAGCTTCAGAAGATATAAATGCTTAAATAAACATGAGTCAATTTATTATTCCTCTGTGTTTCAGATCCTCCTCACCTTCTGCCTGGTTCATTTACTGCAATTAAATGCTTGTAAACAGATTATACCCTGAAAGCTACATTTTCCTGGTAAGTGGTCACCTTAACCTCCTCTGCTTTGGCTGTGCCTAATATTCCCCAGGTCACACTCTAATCACTGAGTAATGGGACCAGAGTGAAGCACGAGGTCACTTGGTTGGACAAAACTCTCTCCAGCATCCAAACCACGTCCGTGGCTGGGCTTTGCAGGTGACTGTGACAAGCACTGCTTACACACTCAGGAAAAACATTACTAATACCATAATTCTTATAAATCTGAGCAAAACCTGCCCTGTGCACAGGACACGTGCTGCTGTATTAGGCCAGTAAGCATTCTGACAAACTCTACACTCACATGGGTTTGCTTTCTCGTTGGTTATGACATTGTACACACTGAACAGCGAGTGTGGGGCCTGCTGTGACACAGTGCAATTTTCTGGAAACCTGATAAGCTTTTTCCAAGCTATTCTGAGAACTGGGGTCCAGCTGCCTTGTTTTTAACTCAGACCAAAATGCTTTTCCTCACAACCTATACAGGTAGGGGTAACTGCATGAGCAGCTTGTGGAAGCTTCAAAAAGCCTGACTTTTGAATGCCTTGTCTGGTTTTAGTGGTAAGGTCTGAGTTAAAATATTACTGGCAGGGACAAAGTTTATTATGGATTCTCAAATGGGAAGCAAGTTCTGAGATGGTGTGGATGAGTAACTCCCCTGAATCAAGTGGGGTCACCACTTTCCAGTAATTGGCAGGCTTGCTCTGTATTTTCTGTCCTCTAACACTCTGTCAAACTGCATTGATTGTCAGAAGAAAACCCCAAAACATATATATATAGGGGAGAATAAACAGTCTTTCCTCATTCTGGTTAGAAGATTTTGCTCTCCTGAACAGGTTTAAGCAGATCATTTGTCTCCTATATTTCTGGGAGCCCACCCTTTGTCCCCCCCCAAACACAAAATAGCCCTGCAAAAATGAGTAAGAAATGTGAAGTTGTCATGGAAAAAAAACTACATTGCTTAAACTGAGCTTGTAGCATGAGTTTCACAGCTGAGTGGTGGCTGTCATGCGCTGATCTCTCTGTGTCCCTTTGGAAAATCAGCCTGAAAGTCAAGACTTGAGCTCTGCCCCAAGCCAACGCTCTGTGCTTCCCTTCACTGCCTCAACCCCAGCAGAACAGAGGAAAGGAGGCTGCTGCATGCCAGTCACTACAGGAAGCCAGCTCTTTGTTTTTACATAATCATCTCTATTCTGAGCCTTATGGAAAGTTCATAAAAGGGAAGGAACAGAAAGTCATGGTGACAATCCAACCCAACTCAGAGATGCAGTGTGGTACTTAGCAGTGTTTACCTGCTCCAATAATTCTGATCCCAGGGCAGAGCAGTGAAGATTAGCTCCAGACCTCATTAGGCAGGATAGAATTATGTGGGTTAACAAAGTAATACTCTTGGCTTTCTCTTGCATTTTAAAAGTGGCTTGAGACCTATAAAATCCCTTTGAATTTTATTAAAAGTCTTCCGCAATCATCTTTCATCCTGCAGCCCAGTTGAGCTGAACTAATAAATTAGCATGTTATCTGTGTGGATATCCATTAGAGCTTCAAATGAAGATTATTAGAGCCAAAGAACTAACAATGCCACTTACATCTGGGGAGGAAGCAAACTGTTCCACTGAGCAATGGGCACCGAGGATAACGAAGGAGGGACACATCCTACCCGACAGCCCGCGGGAGATGGGCAGCACGAGGAGGAGCATCTCCAGCTGCCAAAAGGGCAAAATCTGGCCACCCTGAGCAGGCAGCCAGAGGCAGGAAGAGCCAGGCAGGAGCTGCTAGAAGTGAGTCTGTATGAAAGCTTCAGTGAAGGCAGGGAGCCCAGGCATGTCCCGCGGGGTGCCGAGCGGCCAGCGCTGCTCCGCTGCAGGCTGCCAGCGCTGGGGCTTACCCTGCAGCAAGCCCATCACAAGGCAGGGATTTAAAGGAAATGTCATCACGTGCTGCCTGGTTCACTGAACCACAGCAGCTTGGTTGTGCTTCCCTAGACTCTTTTCTTTCCCTTAAACAAGACCCTGTTCCAGGGCCCCAGCCACAAACTTGCTTCTCAGCCCCCACCTGCATCAACACCAGGCTCACATTCGCTTGTTCTTTCCCAAAAAAAAAAGAGCTCCTGCCTGAGCTTGAGCTTCATGATGTGTTACCCAAAGTGAATTTCAAGATACATCTCCAAGCTGCCGCTCTTCCTCTGGGGTCATACAGTCACCATTTTAGTATGTCTTTATTTCCAGCCTTCCTCTTCATCTAATTCTTTTCACCTCCCACTCCTATACTTTATTACTCCTCTGTTCTTTTCTGAGAGGAAAATGTTTCTTTCTACTCTCAATCTCTGTTCTTTTCCTCCTGTCATCCCCTTCATGTCTCATCCATGATGATATTTTTGTTCACGCAATAACTAGTTTGCTCTTTCTCCTCTTCCCACTGGGCTACTTTGATCTACTGCTCCTGTGTCTGTTTTACACATTCCTTTTCCTCCCTCCAAAGACACATCAGCCTATTTCCCATTCCCTCCTCCTTACTCATCTCTCTTTTCCTGCTCTGATCTATTCTTGCTGCACCAAACTTGTTTCATGTGTAGATGGTTTTAAAACCTGCTCCGCTGCCCGGATGGGCACTACAATAAGTGCTGAAGGATGTGGTCTGTCAGCCCAGTCACCCTAAACCAGCACAGGATGCCACTTTAACACCCTGCCCTGGCCATGCTTTAATAAGAAGAGCACCACCTGACTTCCAAAGGAAAACCAAACCCAGGGAGCACTAGGGACGATAATCCCTCGGTCACTGCAAGTTCAGCAGATCAAGTTGCAGCACAAACCTGGAAAAGCCCCTGGGGATCTGTCTCACTGCCTGGATCTTTGGCAGCAAATGTACCAACCAACAGGAATGGACTTTTTGTTGTCTCTAATCAAGAAAATCCCCCAAAATGAATAAAATTTGCTTGCAGCTTCACAGCATTGTGAGAAGAAGAGCTTTTAGGCCTGTGTACAGTTACAATAAATCACAGCAAGGTTTGACATCAAAGAGCAGGGAGTCTCCTGCCCCCCCACCCCGCCAAGGGGAAACAACCTGAGGGTGGAAATTACTCTTCTCCTCCACATGACAGCCACTTACAACCACTGTCCCTTGCCTGAGAACCTGTCTAAAACCCCATGCTTTCCCACCCTTGCCAAGCAAGACATCAGCACTTTCTGCAGCTTCTCCTCCAGATGAAAACACACTTCTACCTAATCTGGCCACCTCAGGGAGAGAGCAGGTAACAAATGGCCCAGAAACTGCTGTAGCATCCTCTCCTGAGACAGAATAATGCTTCCTCAGGGGCAGGCACTGTGAAACAGGGCCTTTTGCAGCCAGAACATTTGGACACAGAGCACACACAGCCATTTGGTGCCCAGCAAGTGCCCGCTGGGCATCTGGGCTGGCTGCCAGGCCACTTGTCCAGCTGCCTCACCTCTGGGCTGTGATGAGCAGCACTTATTTCGAAGGTTACAACAAAGTGTTTTGGCCACTTCAATTCATAGTACACCATCCAGTGATTTCATTAATGCTGTGGAGCTGAGGGACTGGTGCACATGTTGGCACTCTCCTGCAAAAGAGGCTTACTGTATTTTCCTTGTTCCAAACTGGAGAATATGGGAACAAAGTGCTGTGCTTGTTGTGATAGGACTGGTCTGTCAGCAGAGCGAGTTAAAAGACCCAGTTGATGGCAAATGAAAAACAGTTCATTTGCTGGAATATTTGCAATGCCAGTCCCAGAAACCTGGCATGGCTCCCTTTTACCTCAAACCATCGTGTGAATCAGTCATTTCCAAGATGAAACCTGCAGTGAGAGTCACAGTGATGACAGCAACCTGCGAGAGAGCTCTGCATGCACTCAAACGCCCACGAAATAGCAAAGTGGCCACAGCAATCTTCGTGTCATTGCAAAGGTTAGGTGCAGGCTGCCCTTTGCATGCCCCAAATCCAGACCTGGGCTATGTCTGAGCAGGGAGGTGGGAGGGAAGCTGACCTGAAGGAAATCTCAGTGATTGCTTCACACACGCTCAGTGCCTTGTTCCATAGCAGTGGTCTGAAACATTACACTCTCACAAGGCTGGAACTGCACCACTTAGAGCCATTACACAGGCAAAATACAGTTCAATTTGGCAGCATGGGGTTTGTCTTGGTTTTTTTAGCACAAATAGGAAGAACTAGAAGCCTCATGAACTTCTGTGAGCAGATCTTTACACTGAAATGTAAAGTATCACGCCTAAAGTCAGCTCAGTCTCTGGGGCATTAAATTAGCCCATTTATTGAATAAATATCATTATTTCTATGCAGAAGGGAGCATTTCAAGTAGATGACAAGCATCTATTGCCACTTTGACATTTAACTGTGCCTGTTATAATGGGCACAGATCTCCTGCATCCCAGATTCCAGCAGGATGGCCATGTCTCAAATGCTGCAGAGCATCTAAAGTGCCACAAGACACCTACATTGGGGCACCTGATTCACTCCCACATGCCCCTGCAACAGCAGGTGATGCAACACAATAAATCTCAGTGTGGAAAATCCCTCCTCTGCACAGTTCCTACCCACTTCTGACCACGAGTTCACCGAGGCCTCAGAAAATTACCTCTGGGTACAAAACCAGCTGATTTAACTATGAAGTCATAATTAATATTAACAGTGAATGTATGAATGGCTTCGATATTGTACATATTTGTGTCTCCCCTTTGTATGTCTGCTTACCACTGGTGACCAAATTCTGTCCTTGGAGGTACAGTGAAAGCCTGTGGGCTCAGATCAGGCTACAGTCAAGGGCAGCATTTGTTCATAAATTGAAGTGACACAGGTTAATGGAGAAGAAAGATAATTCCATTACCTGAATCTGAACAGATCTCATCACATGAGAAAAAACCTTAATGCAGTGCTGATGGCAAATATAAGTAGATACCTTAATAGCTATCATCACTGCCTGAACCATTTGAACACCTAACACAATTGCTGTGGTACAAAACAGCTTTTGACCTGCTGGTAACATTTCATTTTGAACTCAGCACTAGCCACAAAACCCAAGTCCACTGAACCTGCAAAGATGTACACACTGCACATGCAGTGAACTCCTAGCCTTGAGGCCGAACATTGCCTTATTTGGTGAAAATTGATTAGATTTGTCAGGTGAATAAAATTCTTTATTAAATTTTCCCGGTTGAAACTTTGCCTGCGTATTTTATTTTTTCATTAGAGCTCCGCTGAATTTGTCTGAAGTAATCAAGAATATTGTAAGTGATACAGCAGTAACAACTGGACCAAGCCACAGCAGAAACCCCCCGGGAGAACGCGCTTTGCCTGTGGAACTAAACTCTAAATGCTGCTGGTTTCAATTTCTCCCTGCCAGAGGGGAGTGGAAGAGAAAATAGGCTAGAAAGTTTGGTTGGGTTTTTTTTCTTAATTTTTAAACAAGAGGGAAAAAAAACCCTCAAAACCACCCCTCCTCACTCACACACACACACACACACACTGCCAGGAGGGACAGCACAAATATTTCAGAATTAGCTGTGAAATTTGGCAACAAGCATCAGGGCCAGGCACTCAGCAGAGCTGCCTCTCACCCTCCCCTCTCTGCTCCCCACTGCCCTCTCCACACCAAACACATCCCACGCCTGGGGAATTAGCTTCAGTTGCCCCCAGTCTGATTTCTAATTATGATGCAGGATGCACGGTGATAAATTTCCTATGGGATACTCATTATATAGAGCATATGAATGTGCTGTAATCAGGCGTATTTGTTGCTATGGAAAAACACAGCAAGCATGCAGAGCCTTCTGTGTGGCACATTTAGTGTCCCTGCACTTGGATTCCTTGGCAGCGTGTGGCATAGCAACATGTTATCTGGCACCAAAGCTGAGGACCATGCAAGTTTCAGCTGGAAAACTTGTGGGGTTTTTTAGCCCATTGCGACTTCATGGGGTGTGGGACGTAAGAAATTTGCATTATTCCCTTTTAAAGCAAAGGGATCAAAGAAAAGTGTGGCAGAAAGCACAAGGTTTAGAGTGCAACCTTTCCCTCCTCCTTCCTAAAGCCTGCTGGCTGTCCTCCTCGTCTGTAGACTGGCCACATCCCTGTCAGGAGGTGAGATGGGATGGCTGGACCTGTATTCACACCTTTACACGCCATGGCTCCATAGAGCCAACTGTGACTTTCCCTGTGCCCAGGTGAAGGGGTATTAGCCTGAATAGCACAGGGCAATGTCCAGGTAGGGCATGCCATGCTAAAGGGAAAAAAAAAAAACAACCAGAAAAGGCACTCTGCTTATTAATTAAATCCCGTGTTAATCCCTCCTGCGAGGGCTGGTGGAAGCAGGGAGGGTGCCAGAGCGCAGTTCTCCCTGTGCTACCGAATTAAATGGATCTCGGTGGCACATGGAAACACTCAGCCTGTTTGTTTTGTGCCTCCCATACTCTAAAATGCTTAACCCCTGGCACCAGAGCACATTCCCTGGGGGCTCACACAGTCTCCATGGAGAGACAGGACAGCGGCAAAGCCACCTCGCTCCAGAGCCTGCTCCTCCAAAGGGACAGGGAGGCAACTTTCATCTTCTTTAAACAACCCTCAGCTCTGTACTGCTGGAGGCTCTGACCCAGAGACAGCTTCTCCCGAGGCTGTACTCGATGTGAGAAGTGAGATGATGTAGCTGGAGAGCTGCCTCCACGTCTTTATGGCCCACACCGAAGGTAACAAACTGGGACAGTCTCAGCAGTCCTCTGCTGGTGTAGCCAACAACCCAGCAGAGAGATGAGGGATCTCTCAGCCACAGCAGGGTCAGTCCTTCTGGTGGACATTTGCTAGGCTATGTGCATTAAGCCGGGAGCAGGCCAGTTTGTACAGAGAACACCATAAAAACCAGGTTCCTCACAGTGCAAAGCTCTCACAGCAGTCTGGGACAGAGCCTTGGCTTGAAGCCTGGCTGCCCAGGGAGGAGCACAACTGATGAGGGACACGACCATTGAGGGATTCCTGTGGCATTGCTGCCATTCTTGTGTTTATTCTTATCTGAGCATCTCAGACTATTGCACAAAATCAGATTAATACCATCACTCCTACTCCTTTTAAAGACTGGGAACCAGGGAGAAGAAACTAAAAAGTTGTGTTTCATTTTCCTGATAGCTCCTCCTGGGTTTTGAGGGGGCACCACACTGTTACTCATGTGTGTGTACAGCACCTCTCACGCCATCCCAGTATCCCAGATGGATAATATAAGCCTATTCACTCCATAAAAATTTACCAGCATCTCAAGCTCGTGTCGTATCTCCCTCCAGAACAAGTCCACTGATGAAAACTCTTCTAGAAAAAGGCTGTGATATTAAACTAAGCTGGCAGCAGGCCAGTGACTGCCACACTCCCCAGCCCCTGGCAAGCAGCAGGTTAATGGTGAAGTGTTATTCATCCAGCTTGAAGGAAAACTTCAAAACATTGCTGGTTTTGTTAGCGTAGCTTTACACAGTGCTTATAAATGAAGAACTCGACAAGAAATGCAAATACACCATTTCTCAAACAAACACACATAAAAAAGTGAAATTCCCCTCCAACTTCAAGGGAAAAGTGTCTCATTTGCTGATGCCAAATACTGATTTAAAACACTGACAGACCCAGACCACTAAAACTTCCCGTAATGAACTGTGGTTTTCAGTGTTGGTAAAAAACCTCAAAACACAACAGGAAATGAGGCAGAGGGTTTGTTTTGTTTCCCCTACTGGTGCTTATATAAAGGGGAAATCGTTATTGTTTATTGCTAAATCCATAACTCAGAAAAAAGACCTGATCCTCCCACTCCCCTGCCCCAGCCCCTCCTCGATCCCACGCTCCCACGTGTCTGGGGGAGCTGCACCACTGAGCAAGGCACAAGTCTAAGCCATGCCAGGTGCAAATGAAAGCAGAAGTCTGTTTTTTTTAAAAAAAAAAATGTTCCAAAGCCACTCTTACTCTGTGTCAGTTGTGTATTGCCAGCACCACCAGCATCGTTACCACCCAAGGCTTTGGGTTTAAAAGTTTTTGGTGGCTTTTTGACTCGCTGCTGCACATATTGATATTTTTAATCTCTCTGCTGTAATGTTTCATAGTCCCATGGGGCTTTTCGTTCCTCAAGCAAAGGAAACTAACACCCAGAAAGTTTTTTTTCCAACTCTGAATTGAGGGTGAATACAAGTATTTGAGGTTGTACTCCCAGTCTTGGGGGCCAACTACACTTCCGGGCTAAGCTGACAAAACTTGAAGTGTAAAAATCTGCTTTTTACTATGATTTCTGCCTAGAAACGACAAATAGATAATTTTTAAGAAATACATGGAAATACTGCAGACACATTTCCCCAACTGCACTCAGATTAGCTATGAATGGAGCCTGCTAACTAAGGCAGTATGAGCACACGTGTAGCAGAGCAGCTCTCGGCAGCGTTCACCTGCCTCTGTCACACTGCATTTATTCCCAAAGGACAGCAAACACGCAGGACCAGCTCTCTGCAGTGAGAAGTTCTGCTGTCCTGTGAACAGCATTCAGCATGAGCAGCTGCAGGTAGAGAAGGAAAAACAAAATTACCTTGGTTTTGAGGACAGAGTCCAAAGAAAGCGTGGTAAAGATCCCCAAGCTGCGTCACCTTGGAGCGCAGCCAGAAGGTGCCATAAATAAGGTCTGGAGGCCAGGATGCATTAAGGAGGCATGAGGACAGTGTTCCCATGAACTGAGATGGCAATCTCTGCTCAGCTGCAAAGGGCTGCAGCTGCTGAATAATTGCTTCAACACCAGTGGTTTCAGAGAGGGCTTATCAGCCTGCCCCGTCCTGCCCTTGGAGTGGGAGGTTAAGGTCCAGGGACAGAGACAAATTTAGAGGGACAAAGAGATGATAAGTAGAAGGAAGAGGAAGGCCTCTGCTTGCTTCCCATTCCACTTCTAGTTTAGAGAGATAAGGATCCTTTTCTTTTTGTCAGAGCAATAAAAGGGAAATGGATTAACTGTGTTGGTCAGGATTTTCACTGTGGAGCCAGAGGGAGGGGGAAGCAGCCAGCTTGGCTTGTGACTCCCTCTTGACTGGCATTGCTGATACCAACTGTCCTAGAGGTGAGCAAAGCCTCTTCCAAATGGGGATTTGCCTCAATGTAGCCACTCACTATTTAGGGTGAAAAAAAAAAAAAATCACTGGTTTGTACTCTTTTGCCAGAGCAGAAGGGAATTTTTTAGCAAAAAAACCCAGCACATTTATTAGCTGGGGCACAGCAGTGAGCTGATGCTACTCTACAGCTTCCAGGCAGCAATAAAGCAATGCCCAGCAGCTCAGCACACAGGAGCTCAGCTGTGTCTCTTCTGGCCTGAAAGAAGACATCTTAAGAGCATTAAAAAAGAAAAAGGAAATAAGAACACGCCAGAAAGACAGAGGGCAGGTAACAGTTTCATTAAACCCAAAAGCTTCAATAAAAAATTTACGTTCCCTTCGTTTTCAGGAAGAAAATATCCAGCAGTACAATGTGCTAACACAGCACTGCTGTGCTCAGAAAGGACCTTTGCAGAGGATTCTCCTCTTGGCAGCAGAGCTGCGCTCTGCTCCTGGGCTAAGGCTTGTGGAGGGACCACGTGCCCTCAACCCCAGGACCTCCCACTTCATTTCACTGCTGGGAAGGGCACCGTGGAGGGGCTCAGCAGCTATCTCAGAACAGCATTTTTTAGTGGTTATCCATGGTTATACTCAGTTTTGTCAAACGGTACAGCACTGGGATGATGTCACTTCTTCAACCACAGTTTAGCATAATTCTTAGGTGCCTCACTGAACTCACAGGAAATTAAGCAGATGATTATCTAATCAAGAGCACAAACTGCAATAATTTTCCCTTATCTCCTCATCAGCCTAAGATCTCAAAGCAATTTACGGAATGAGTAAGTCAAGACATGTAGCTGATCTCCAAGGGATGGTACTGTGCTATTCTACAGGTAGGGAAACTGAGGCACGGGAAACAAACTGTCCCATTGCACTGTCACCACTCATCGAAACTAAGGGGGGGGACTGTTGAAATGAGAGGACAGAGGGAATAGGGACGGCCCCAAAAGCTGTGTTAAGTTACAGATAAAAGGGTGGATCACACCAGGAAAGACCCAAAGAGCACCAGCTCTGCTTTTACAGGCACGCACAGAAAGTCTCTCTCCCTGCACGAACAGGTACAACACACATGTTCCTCTGTGAAATCCATTCCTGCACTGCACTGGTGACTTACCAGCCCTCTGCAGCAGGGGAGGGGTGATGGATTCACATTAATGTGCATCCCGGGAAGCAGGCACATCCCCAGGGGAGCAGCATGATTCATTTTTAATGATACTTCCCCGGGTCTGTAGCCCCATAAGCCAAGAATTACAAGCCTTGGAAGTCATCATCACTGACTGAGCTGTTGTTGGTGAAGGAGGGCTTCCAGCCCAAGAGGGAGTCGTTACAGCACAGGAATCATTTTAAACTAAGTGACAAGAATCTATTAGGGGAAGGAAAATTACACTTTTCAACAACTGAAGAAAATAAAAAAACCACTTCCTGCTAGAAATTCTGATTCAGAAACAAGACAAGAAGGCAAATTGCTTCCCCCAGTCTACCCGGCATGGAGCAAACCTACACACATAGGTCAGAGGCCTGGCAAGAGCCTGAGGCTAAACTAATTATTGTGATTTGCTCGTCTTTTGTAATTAATCTAGGAAAGGCTTAAGGCTGTTAGCAGCTTTAAAGAAGTAAATCTGAAGGACCAATTAATTAAGAACAGCAGTGCTTAATGAGGACCTTTTGGTTCTCTCATGTTGATTGTTATATTTGTTGAAAGTTAAGTTTCCGCTGTCTGTCAGATCTTGTCTAGTCTTGTAAAATAGATCTTCTTACTTGGTGCTTAACCACTTGACACTGGAACAAAAGCTTTCGATTACAAAGCAATTTGTGGGGATTATAATGGAATGAGCTACGCCCACACTCCCCGATTTAACAATCAATTTGAAGCAATGTTCTGTTCAACCCAGAAGCCTTCAGGATCCTGAAACTACAGTTTGGATCTCCCGGTTCCTTGCCTCCAGGCTAGACCCCACAGGTGCTAACCCTCTAGGTAGTTTGAAGCATGCACGTCAAATCCTCTGAAAACAAAATAGGGATGTACTTTTCCTTACACATTCTTGTCTCAAACTGGCAATTAGGCACCCATCTCTCTCCACATTTCCTGTGTGTCAGCCTGGTGCAGACCAGGAAAATCATGGCCTGCTGCAAAACCCAGAAGTGAAATTCAGCTGAGCACCACAGGGATACAGACACAGCTTTATCTTCTCTCACAAACATCACCGAGCCAGCAGTCAAACCACGTCCTGAAAGCAATCCTGCACCGGCAGAGCCCTTCACCTGAGGCAAACGCAGCTGGGTGCAAGAGGAACGAGGAAGACACTAGAGATGTCACAGCCAGAGATGAGAGGAGAGGTCAGTGCTGGTTCTGCTGTGCTCCTGAACACCTTATGCAATTTTCTCACACACATGGAAAAACGTTGATGCTTCAGTTTATTTAGCTGGAGGAACAAGTAATTCCCCCCGAGAACATACTTTTTTTTTTTTGCTTCTGTTAAGATGGATCTATGAACCAAATCAGAACAGTTCTTCTGTGGGGGGAAACATGGACAAACGCTACCTAGAGTTCCTGAGCATCTTCGAGAGACCAGCAATATCACTCATCAGCTGAGGGAGGCACCTGCCCTTCACAAGCACCAGGACCTCTGCCTGTTCTCTGTCCTTATGTAAGATACACAGAAGTGTTTCGTGCTGGAAGCGAGAGACTGCAAAGGGAGTGAACCAATGTGAAAGGAACAAAGATCAGGTTTCCAGCTTACCCCAGAAACAGCCCTTTGTGAACAGAACTGGACTATTTTGCTTTGCAAGACAGATGAGACATACCCATGCTGTTCTCTTTCAGACACCTTCCCTGTCATCTGTCCCCACAGCCAGCATTTTTCACATGCAGCAAATTAATTTTACATTCTCAGCAGGCATCTCTTCTAGAGACCAGCCAACTTCCTGATATTTTCTGTTCAGCTTTTATATCTGCAGATCTGTTTTAAATAAAAAGCTATGTGTTTTACAAAACATGAGTGCCAGTAACACAGAGGAAGAATGTGACATTTTTCTCCCCAGGATATTTTGACTGACACGTGAAAAAGTCTATAATCTTACATAGGCTCAAGCTGCTCGTGTTGACATCCAAATGTTTGGTGAAAAAGAGCTTGACTGCCTTCCATGAAAGGTGTAGTCATCTGATTTAGTCTCTTTAGCCCAGAAAAAAAAATGACCTCAAGCTCTTTCTCAAGGTACTGTATTTTATTCGCCTGTCACAAATGCAGCAGATGAATTGTGGGTGAATTGACTTTCAACTCCCTAACCAAATCTCCACACAATACCTTGTTTATTTTCATCATGTTCCCATACTACCAGCTGAGCCTGTTCCAAAAGCCACCTCAACTCAGTGCTCAGCATGGTGGAAATGCTCCCTGGCTCTTACAACTACTTGATCATTAACTCGGTAGCCTCCTTAGAAGCTCCTCACAGTGATTCCTCACCATCCTCCTGCAGATAGAGAGCATCTGACTGGTCTGGGGAAGTGCAAAAGCCTTCCCCATCCCACACCACCACTGTGCTGCCCCATCTCAACGTTATTCAACTTTAAACTCCTCCCAGACAGCAGCACAAAACTCCAAACAAGAGCCAGAGCAACATTTTATAATTTTTTTGTATCCTATGGTTCTGTACTTGAGTGAAAACTCTCCAGCAGCAAGACAAAAAAATATCCCCTAAGGGTTATCCCCAAACACCACAGTGAAAATTCTGTGGGCTTGGAGTCATCGTTTCAGACTTCATTCTCATTAGAGATTGGGAGAAACAGAAGTGGGACTCACCACTGAGCACTGCAGGGCATGGTAAATCTGCTGGAAACTGGGTCTCTCTGAGCAGAGATCCACAGAACCAGCTCTGCCTCCCAGCATTGAAGATGTGTTACCAGTGGGGAAGTAGCTAATCTCTCCAGGATTATGACAAACATAGATTTCAAACTGACCCTTGCAATGTGTCAGCACTTAAGTTTGTGCCTGAGCCATATCAGCACATAAGACAGGAAATAATATATGAAAGATAAAAAGCTTTTTCTGCAGTGCAGGGAGAGGCCATCTGTCCATGCTCCAGACTAGGTTCCTCTCAGTCCAAGTTTTGGGGTTGGGGAAGCTGGTAATTCCCTGCTGCATTCGTGGATCCAAAATGTTGGATGTGAATCTGTGTCAGCAGGTGTTATCATACTTCAGAGACAAATGAAAACTCGAGGGAAATGGTGGAAGAGGGAGATTTGTTTCTGCTTCATGCAGATACACAAGTTGACTGAGGGAGCTGATAGGGGGGTAAATGCACCTCTTCTGATCCTGGGTTTGGACATGAGTAAGGTAATTTTGAGGAACTGAAAAACTGCAGAGCTGGAAGAGATTGCTACAGAGTCACAGCAGGGCTAATGCCTGAAAGGACTAGGGCCTTAGGATTAGCTCTGAGCATTTCATGGTCACTTAACTGTGGCTAACCCCAGTTTTGATTTACTTTATGGTAAGGGAAAAAGAAAAAAAAAAAAAAAGGTGTTGGGGAAGGAGAGTTCACTGCAGAGCTGTTAAAAAACAGGGCTAGCCTGAGGGATGAGGCTGGAAAAACCATACTGCTTATATTTAATATTAGCACAAGCACAACTGGGCATTGCTGGACCCAACCAGCCTCAGAGCTGCAAGGGCTGGATGTTTATATGTGCTCTGAGACCTGTTTCTTGCAGAGCTCCTGCTCTGAGAAAGCAAATATTTACACACAAGTGTTCCTCTGCTTCGCTCCACGTCCCCCAGCCCAGCACTGCAGCTCTCAGCTCTGACCCAGCTGGGCACCCACAGAGCCCCATCCCCTGCCCCAGGCAGGCCCAGGCAGGGCCCCAGAGCCAACCTGCTCCAGATCCCAGGTCTTTTGTCAGCCCTCCCAGAGGAACAAGAGCAAACACAACCTGCAGAGAGGAGATAAACATGCAGAGGTGAAGTCAACAATTTGTGTCTGTTGATACAAACCCAAGCAGACAGAACCCTCTGCCACAACACAAACAGGAGCCCTGCCCTGCCTGTTAACTTCACTTTCTGCAGGAGACAGGGCTTCTTTTCAGCTCAGAGGCATGAGGGGAAGTATAAGCTATGTAGCTGAGTGCAAAATATTAAACTCACTGAGATATTTTCCCTCTTGGCATAAGGTTTCCCAGAACACATTTTCCAGCAGATCTCAGCTTGATGGTCAGCAGTTTTGCACACACACACGTACCACTTTTGCAACTTCCCAACCATGAATGCAAGACAGGCAGAAGGCTGGCAAGCTGGTGATAGCTCTGGCTAGAAGGTAACTGGGAAGGGAACAAAAAACCCTGGTCCAGTGAGGTTAATTCCGTGTTTGTTCAGTTCAGCTTGGTGAAGACCAAGGCAGCATCCGTCTGCTTCTAAACAGAGAGGGCAGAAGTGCATGAATATCTGATTAGCTGAGTGTTATCCCTCCAGACCTGAGTCTCAGCAGCTCTCTAGGACTGGGATTTCTGCATATCCAGAGCAGGACCCTCCTGGGAATGAGAGAATCCAGCAGTCGCTGGAAACACTGACTCCTTGCAAATCACAAAGTCGAAAAAAGTGTATAGTGATTGCTCTTCCCATGATTCAGAGTAAATAAAAATCTAATAAGTTAATCAGGAAGGGGACATCTAAATGCTGTCTGTCTTAATGCAGGACAAGAACAGTTGCTTGGAAGCAATCAGAAGATGCTTGATAACGTGTTTGCAGCTATGTCACTGGCTCGTGTGTATCAGTCTCGTTACACTTGAAGATGGATGTCAAGGCTGGGCCATTGTGTGTTCTTGAGATACAAAGGAGACTACTTTGAAAAGTAGTCCCAGAGCACTCCAGTCATCACCATGAGATGAAGTACAATAAGGCACGTGAAAAGCTGTGGCAGTTGTTTTATGTCTCATATGTGTCTTTGTGAATAGCAGCTTCAGTAATTTATGTTCCTGGTTGAAAAGCTTTTTGTAGCCTTAATACACAGAGTGGTTAACCCTTCTACTCCTCAGCTCAAGAATCTGTACAAGTCACTGAAGACAAATAGCACCATCCTTGGCTCCATCTCCAGCGTCCTTTTTTACATCTATATACTAACATCCCTTATTTTCCAGGCATGTAGGCTGCCTGCAACCCTGAAGCACAGAAGACACTTCAGGATACTTCTTTTAGGGTATCAACACATGACTTTCTCTACCCTTCTTCTACCTACCTCTCCCTCAATATCCTTTGTTTTGTTCCTTTGGCACTGCATTCTCCCCTTACTGAGGAATCCATCTTTTCCCTTTGCTGCCTGTACATACTCTGCCACCCAACCCTTCCTGCAAATGTTTTGCAAGGGACCAATTCTCTACAAAGCAATTCAACACCGTTCCCAGTCTTTTTGGGGAAATACAGGTTTTTCAGAATGACTTCTACAAATCATATCACGATACAAAGAAACCCCAGTTGTACCCAACAGCCACTCACACTTTTTGCTGGTTGGATCTCAACACAAGCACTTGCAGTGGGTTTGCATGTGTGTGCACATGCATAAAATGCAGGAGATGATTAAGAGAACAGCATCACATAAAACAAGAACAGAGAGGATAATTCCTTGTAATAATATCAGTAGAACAAGAATTTTTAGCGCCATATGCTATAAAACAACAGAAAAAAAAAAAAAAAAAACTATCCTTCCCTTATAAAGGAAAATAAAAACCTTCTGCCTAATTGCCTCTCTCCAGCCTCAGCCTGCACCCAACTCTATGGGGTTGAGGACAGTCAACAAAACCCTCAGAGAGAGCCAGAGCAGGGACACAAGATACGCTGAGACCCTCTGAGGTGTTCACGTCTGCAGGAGAAAGCGATGCTGCCTCTTGCAGCCTGCTGCCACCGCATGTCACTGTTAGGACAGAATGGCAGTGAGTGACAGAGACCTTCAGGGAAGGCTCTAAACTTCTTGTGCAGATGGACCCCACAGTCCCCAAGAGCTGCCCCCAGTTGTACCCCAGCCAGCCCCACTCTCCTGACATAAGTGCAGCATTGAGGCCTCAGCGGCATTTGGGCCAAGATGAAAGCAGCAACAGAAGGAAAACATATGCTTGGAAGAGGGACAAGGTGGGGAAGCAGATATGGGAAAAAGGATACCACAGGGAAGGACAAAGAGCAATGACTAAAGATCCCTTGCAAGAGAGCTAAGTTAGGTCATTGCCTCTGCAAGTATCTATCAGCAATGAGGTCCTTATGAATTTCACAGCAATACCACCATATCTATTTTAATACTAACAAAAAACCCCCAAATCCTTCAGTGTGCCCAAAATTAATAGCAGTTAAATAGGGACCAGTTCTTGCCAGACACTTTGCTGGTGTGTTGGCAGCCCATCAGAAGCACAGCTCTCAGCAGCACTGCGACAGCACAGGCTAAAAATGCCGTTTTCGGAATCCTCCCCCTCTGCTCGTGCCCCTACAGGAGACCCTTTGCTCCAGTGCAGGTTCTGGAGCATCTTGTGCTTGGCCTTGTGCGCTGGCCTCGTTTCTGGTTATGGGATCTGGGAGACTCATTTGAGATTAAACAAAGGACTAAAGATTAGGTGTTCTGTAATTTAGTACTTCCTTCGCCTGCTTTATGTTTAGCAGCTTTTGGCAGAGGAAAGAACCAGCAGCAGCCAAGATGGGCTCTCTGTGAATCCACACAACCTAACCAGAAACGAGAGCATATACTTGACTCCAGTTAGCAAGAGAACTTTCATCCAGGGTTGCTTTCCAAACACTACACTTGCATTCATTTTGCCATCAAGCCATGTGGTTGTTTAACTAGACTCATGGAAAACGCATTAAAAAATAAACCATAGAGCAGATCCAGATGTTTTGAAATGCTAAACTTAGTGCCTCACACTCTTCCCTCCTCATCCAGCTTAAAAAAGTTCCTGAAAAACTCAAAAGCATTCCTGAGCTGGTTTGTCATGAGCCATTACTTCATACTAAAAAGTATACTCTAGCACAGATTTAAATAATCAATCTTTTAGCCATAAACACAATTACCAAAACACTTTGAAGGTTTGGATCAACTTCATGAAAGGATAAAAATTCTTTGCTCTCTCTCCTAATTTAAATAAGATTTTTGTTTCCAATACAAGTTGCTTTCCACATTGAAAATATACACAGAGAAGCAGGATGATATCCCCGAGTTCCAGTCTCAAGAGGATGCAGCAGGCAAGGAAGACTCGAAGGGAAGGAGGCAAAGGCACTTCACACATAATTTTCAAGCTGTTATGCACAAAGCAGGACAAATCAGGCTCAACAGCACTGCCCTGCTGTAATACCCTCAAAACGGGAAGGAAGAAAAATTTTTGCTAGCTCTGCTTAGTTCTGCCATCAGCTGCCATTTCCATGTTACTCCTTTGTCCCACTCCTACGTTTTATTTCCAGTGCAAAGATTTTTAACCTGATCTCGTTCCCTTGAGCTGGCCAGGAACCGCCTCAATTCCCTCCCCACAGCACATGTCAGACTCTCAATTTAGATAGCTGCCAGGCCAGAATCAGTTACATCATTTTCCCCCCCTTCTTTTCCAGGTATTTTTCTAATGGTTCCTAAGCTCTCTCCCAGAATATTTCCTACAGCTTTCAGGCAGTTTGAGAAACAATGGAGATCACAATCTATTTTTTATAATCCTAAATGTGGTAATTGAAGCCTTACACCCCTGAAAAGCAGTTGAAGGTTGTTCACTGGATGAATGGCAAGTGCATGGATATATGCAGCCTTACATTCAGCCATGAAAAGCTTTACTGGGAAAGACATTAAGCCTAGGTCACCACGATGAGACAACTGAGGTGATGACCACCCTCCGTGTCCCTCAGGCCCAGTTTTCAGGTTTATTTATGCACAAATACTGAGAATGAATGAGTCAACATGTCCAGGTGCTTTTGAGATTGCCCTTAAGGTACTCATCACCAGCTATAAGCACTTCCCTACCTCTGAAGCCTTGATCCACAAGCTCTGCTTTACATATGGAGCACAGAAACCCCATAAGCCACCAAAACTTCCTAAAAAATGAGGTGTTTTTAGTCAGTGGAATGGTTTTTGCTTCGAAATCATCCACTGCAATACGTAAAAAGGAAGGGGGAAATTATGTTTTTTCTAATAAATCTTGCAATCTTGACAATCAAAATTGTCATTAGAGTACTCCTAATATCAAAACTCTGATCGTGTCTGTGTGTCCTCTCTGCATCTCCCCTCCCCCTTTCCCCTAACCCATTTGGTGGTGCCACTTTATCCAGACCAGTTTGTGGTCAGTGTAAATCTTACATGCATCAGTGAAGATTTCCCCAATAGGTTTTTAGTTAAAAACAAAGGATCTGGGCCTTTGAGACTTATCTTAACTACGCGTTGCAGATCAGCTTTAAAATCAGCTCCAAAACATTTGGAAATTGTTACAGTCCGCTGGCTCTGTAATTATAAAAAGCTGAAATTACTTCGAAGCTTCATTTAGAGAAGACTAATGCTGCAATTACTCAACAGAGCCCCTTTGCAGCCTGATTGTCAATGAGGGTTGTATGTTCCCATCCGTGCACAACCTGAGCCGCAGAAGGGCAGGACACACGAGCCGCGTACCCCCAGGCACCTCTCGTTAATGTGCTCCCCCCCATAAAACAACCTGCTATCAACTAAGAAAATAATATATTGCGTGCTGGTTTAATTGTAATTTACAGTTTCCTTGTAAAGCAGCACATGTGAGAGGGCACTGTGAAAAGCTGGAATGTTTTCCAGAAGAGGCCAGCAAATTGTGGCTCAGCTGTATGGGAGTGATTAGCACCTGCCTGTCGGTACAAAGCAGCAAAGTCCACAAACCATGAGCTCAGCTTTTGGCCGAATGGAGAGACTGAAAGGCCTTAAGTTTTCCTGGGCAATAAATCCAGTGATTACTGAGATTATATTGACTCAAATTAACTCCCCACATGTTGGGTTGGGGTTTTTTTGTAGCAGCACAAGCAGCCCTACTCAGATCTTGCCCGGTTGGGCACAAGGCTGAAAGGTATTGCTTCCTGTGGGCAGGTGAGATGAGTCACATAGGAAAACCTGACCCTATGACCTCTGCTCTACTCACATGAGTAGACCCTAAGCCTGATTAATCTGTTCAGCAATCAAAAGCTCTCGAATTTTACAAGTGTTTGTGATGAAAAAAAATCTTTCATTAGAAAAACCACAACTTTTCTCTCCAAATGTTTTTCTTTAAATAGGTACACACACACAAAAGTAAATTCATTTTGCCAGCAGAGAACAACTTCTTAGCAATCTACTGACAAGGAAATAGTTTTGGCAGACACTTAAGCAAAAAGAAAATACAGTTAAAAATAATTCCTATGTAAAAGGAGCAGTTTGGTTTTTTGGAGGGCTGGGTTGGCTTGGCTTGGGTTTGAGTTGTGTTTTGTTTGGTTTTTTCTTTGTTTGTTTGTTGGGTTTTTTTACTCTGTTGGACTGATTTTAATTACAAAGTTAACTATGAAAGTAAAGATTGCAAAATTAAGGTCCTTGAGTTATTTGGTCGCTTTCAGCAAAACACGCTGCAATCAAGGGGACTATTCATCCCCACGAGGAAGATGCTGTGCGAGGGCCACCACGAGCCCTGGTGCACCCAGCTGACATGCAGCAAGAGTATTCACCAGGAAATCTGCTAGGTCATAATGTTATTTATCCTCCAGTTCATATATTCTGTACATTAGAAAAAAAATATTAAAAATAGAAGAGTTGCTGCTGTGGTAAAAGTGCTGGTTAGATGCAGACAGGGCTATAAAACCAGGCAGAACCATCGGTCTTCCCCCACAAATACAGGCAGTGAGGAAGAGGAACCTCCCACCCAGTCACTTCTTGCAGCTTCGCTTCCAATTCTTCTCGCAGACATGCAGCCTTTTTTCATCAATGAGGTTGTGTGGGCATGGCAAGAAGGCCCGAAATTCTTGTCTATTTGTTAATATTGATTGTCTTGGAGAGTAGAAAATGTTGTTCTTCTGCCTATCAGTGCCAGGGAGATGATGAGCTTTGCAGGAATTAGAACAGAGGCAGGATAACAGACATCTCCATCTCCCAGCCCCTGCAGGGAGCTGGGGGAACACCTGGCATCAGCCTCGGTGCTGCTCAGGGGCTGCTGATGTTCTCTGCACCACTGAGCCCTTCGCAGCAGCAGCTGTGTGACTGCAGCACACCTGGGGCTCAGCACCCAACCGGCCCCCCAAACTGAAAGCACTTCTAACAGCACACTGTGGCCCCAGCACCGCTGCGAACAGCCCTGAAACAACAGCCCTGAGCTCCTCCAGCTCCGAGGACGGCTCGGGCAGACAGGGCGTTGCCACGTGTCTTCAACCAGACACCACCTGGGAGAGAATAAAAGGCAGTGCTTTCTCCTTGGGTAATACTGACACTTTCACTTAATTAAAAGCCTTTAATAGGCATCTCCCTCCCTCACACCTCCCTGTTAGCAGACAGCTTATTCAGAGTAGGAAGATTAACAGCATTTCTGCTACTTTGATCTTACCCAGAAAAAATCAAAAATTAAATTAATCTAGTTAGTCACTTCTCAAGTACAATGCCTTTTGTGTTACGTTACTACTTGGTATTTTTTTCTTGTAGCCTGACACCCAAACTAGAAAGCAATTGGATATTTGTGTGTTTACAGCATTCAGATCTTCTGCATTAGTGTAAACCTGTCTTAAAGCTTTGACTCGAAGTCATGAAGCCACAGGTATATGAGGAGGGGGAATAATGCAATTGTTATGCAGAATTATCGAGATCACTGGTTTATAGCTCTGGGTACCTCAGGGGCTCGTTTCAATGCCATGTCCTGTTTGGTAACTCAGCTTTGAACCAGAATTGATACAGCACCACAGCAAACATGAAGTCAGCCTGAATATCCCTGAGCACAGAGATCCCACATCCCCTCTGGGCCCCAGCTCCAGTGCTGGACCACCCTCATGGGGAAAAATAATTAACAAAACAACAGCAGTTCTCATATTGTAAGGTCAGTGAGGGAATTTGACTGATAATCTTTTATCAAACATGCACTCTGAAGCAGCAATGGTGTGATTGCATTTCTGCCTGAGCCCCCAATCTCTGCTGAGCAGGGCTGCTGAGAACACACACACAAGAGGGGAAGAGAAACCCTTTCAAGGAGCATCTTTTCTTGCTGCCCATTTGGTTGCTGAGGGGTAGGTTGTTCCTCTCCCTTCCCATGGAAGCAAGCTGTTGTTTCACTCCTCCAAAAAAGCTGTTGGTGTGGTAAACTCAGCACTGAGATGGAGAGTTCAGCAGTTCACAGAGGGAGCTGTGAAGCAGCCCAGAGACAGCTCCTGCAGAAGTGACTGCTCAGCCCATGTCTGTTAAAAACCTTTCCCAGAGCTGCTCCCTCTCCACATGGGTTTTTACGTGCTGCTTTCCTCCCCTGACAGAAGGGCAGGTTGTAAACTGGGACCTGCAGCTACTGCTGTTAACAGGCTTCTTACTGTAAGCTGAGCCACGCTGTTCCTCTCCGAATCTTTTATCTGCTCCTAGCATTGAGGAAAATTGGCTCCTTCCCTTTGTCTTCCTGTGTTGACCAGAAAAATGAAGTAACAGGGTGAAGTGCCTCCCCAGCAGCAGCACAACCGCATCACCAGGAGCCAAACCCTCAGTTTAAGCCAAGTTTTTAGAGAACCCAGATTTATGGGCTCGCCAGGCACTCGTGTGCCCATGTCTGCCCATCTCCGAGCTCTTAGACAGGATGCCCAAACATATCAGACATCAAACCCAGGTCCAACAGCCCTCTCAACACTGCAATCTCCCATGGTTTTCCTTATCTCTCTGCAGGGCAGATGCCACTCACCAGGGCCATGAAACTGTACCTCTGTCACATTTTCTTATCTCTATATAAAGTCACAATCCCTCCCTCCCAAAGGCAATCACGAGGCTACAGTAACGCTCAAAAATGAAAAAGCCTATAAAAGGTACAATAATTAAAATTCCATTTTAATTCCTCTGCACAGGGGAAGGAGACAAGGTCTCCAGCACATGTTCTCCCACTGCCACAACAGTCCGTACATTGTGTTATAAAATTTTTCAGTGCCATTTATTTTTATTTGGCCTGTGAAATACTTTGGGGAAGGCCTCCTTGTAAATGGCCCATAAAGTTTGACAGGAACTAAACCTCCTACTGTTTTTGTGACTGATATAAAAGAGAACCAACTCAGTTGGCACCCTTAATGCATGTTTTATGGGAAAAGGAAGACTGTCCCCTGTACAAGCAGTCAGTTCCCGAGCAGGCAGAGTTCAGGCCTGTAAGCATCTTTTGTGGCCTTTTACGAGGTAAGGCCTTCCCTATAAAGTTCGGGCCTCACCACAAACCCACTTCCCTCTGGGCTCATCCATTAATAAGCACTTTCATTAAAATTCCACCTTTCTTAGAGAAATAGCTGAGCTAATTTAACAGGAAATTGACTTTCTCCGTCACACTCGCATTCTGACTGCGGTGACACCAGCCAGCGCTGCCCAGAGACATCCTGCCATTAGCATTTCTCCTTCATGCATCGATTTGCGAAAGCCACAGAGGAAACCTTGCATGGTTTGGGGGAAGAGGAAATGGGGCAGTCACTCAGAAGATGCAGCTGCTTTCAGATAAACACTGAGAAGCGATTGATCCCTTGCATCCTCAGCAACCACCGGCCTCAGGAAAGCACAGGAACAGCGATGAAACTCAAGGACTGGGTGCAAGTAACAGTGGGTTATGGGGCCAGTCAAACACACAGAAGATACACAGCAGGAGGAGATCTGCTTAAGGGAGATTAAGTGCAGAACAGGGTCACACAGACTGTGGGCATGGATCTGGCTCTCAATCCATGGCATGCAGTCATCATCCTCCTCCTGAGGTGTTACTATCAATCTTGTAGAGATAAAGAAAAACTCCCAACTTCCTGAGACAGACTACATTCCAGAAAATAAATTTCATCATCATGCCAATACTTTCTGAGCAGAGTTCATTAAATACATTATATGTATCCTGTATATTGGCAAACTTAAAAGAATTAAGAACTTTTTTGGCTTTATTGTAAAAATCCATTTCGTTCTCTTCTGGCTTCCAAGACAAGCTTTCAGGTGGAAGGCTGTACATAACACCACTGTATTTAGAAATGAGAAATCAGAAATGACACTGACTCCATCTGTCCATAAAAGAAACACAGCTTAAAAAATTCTATATGAATTTATTCTGCATTCTAGTGAGGTATCTCTCTGCATTTCACAAGAAAGTGTCCAGAGAAAGTGACAGGTTTATTTTTAGCCTTTCTTTAATCTTTGCAGAGTACGGCAGCAGATTGCAACCCATCATGAGTGTCCCAAACTAGGCTGAGATATGCTGCTGAAAAAGAATGGGTTTAGATTGACTGTCATACTGCAAAGATATGGAGATGTTCTTAACAACCAGCCCCACTCCAGCTATAAGAAATTTGATCATATGCATTTCATTCTCAGTGTCACATATAAGTGGGAGATACATTTGTCACTGGATAATACATTCAGAATTAACAAGAAGAACTTGTCAGGTTTTGGCTGCAACCACTGAAGCTAAAGCCTAGAGCGAAATAAACTGTCAGATCAGAGCTTTGTTAAAAGGATTAAACCCGTTCTTAAGGGTGGAGCTGTGGAAAAGCTTTTAAGCTTTATACTTACACCTGAAAGGTTTTAAACCAGGTTTCTAAATAAGACTGACACAAACCAAATATTTTAAAAAACAACAGCTGATGTGACCTCGGAAGCAGGACCATCTCCAGGATCAGCTGTGTTGTGAGCCACGCACGGAGCAAACGCTGCCGAGAAGCCCTGGATCCGTCAGGCCGTCACTAATTATTGGCCACATTTTTTGGCGTCTGCTCAAGTTGCTGTAGAATCAGTAACTGTTTTGTGGGTTAGTCTCATTACAGACCTACTACAGTAATTGATTTGCACAGTGGCCATGTGGTAACTCATAAAACTTTTCACAGGAGTCCCAGCTCTGCAAATATTTCCTCCTGCACTCACAGGGAACAAAGCACCCTCTGGAAGCCAACGAGTTCAGCCACACTCCCAGCCTGCACGGAAGCATTGGGAGGGTCAGACCATTGCAGTACAGCCTTTATGTGACGGGAAAAAGCTCTTTTCCTACATTCAATTAGTTTCAAAATTGCACCACATGATACCCTTGCAAATGAAGTAGGTGTTACCACCCCACTGCCTCGGCAGCTGGGGAGGCAGGGCCGTGACTCAGACGTGCAGGGAGCTGCTCAAGGTCACACAGTAGTTCAGTCATAAATAGCACCCAGGTGCCCAGCTCTGAGCTTCCCCACGCTGCTCCGGCAGTATTTTGGGAGCACAACTTCAGCTGCAAACAGGTTTTGAACCCACTCAGTGTTTGGTCTGTCCTGCATCTGCTTCAGGACAGCAAACAGCACGATCTCTGCAGCAGGGAGGCTGATGGACACCAAAGCAGCTCAAGGGGGGCTGCTGCTGCACTGTCAGGGTTGCCCCTACAACAGGTGCAAAAAAAGTGCATCAAGAGGGTCATGTGGAAGCAAGTGGAAGGTGGAATCTGCAAGTCAAAACATCCCTCTACAGCTCTAACAAAAATATCTCCCACCAAGGAGGCCACAACTCCAGCTGTCAGATGAAAGGCTCCACTATTACACATAACCTGGAGGCAAAATCTTCCCAGCACCTGAATAACCTCTGGAACTTCTGCACCCATAATCAGCCACTGGCCAAGGCCAGCCTGGATGGGACCAGCTTCCAGCATCTGATCTAGTGGAAGGTGTCCCTGCCCATGGAAGGAGGATTGGAACTCTGTGATCTTTAATGGCCCTTCCAACTCAAATCCTCCTGTGTTCAATAAAATACGAGGTCGGGTCCTTCAAATGCCTTACAGAGCCCAGGCACTCAGCTGAGGGTGACCTTTTCCTCACCTATTTGGTCTCAAGGCAAGATTATTGAGCTCTGCAGCTGTGGCAGCTTGTGGGAGTTGAACTTTACAGGACTGGACCCCAAGAAAGAAGGGGGCACCAGCTGCAAACCCTCTGGCTTTGCAGAGTCCACAATCCAAGGACAAAGAACTGTAATGAGTCTGCATCACGCAAGTCAGATGTTTTGCCAAAAGTGCCATAAAATGGATGCTGATAAGATTAAAGTTTAGTGATTCTGAGAGACATCAGGTAGACCTTTGACTCTGTAATGGGATCACGAGAGCTGAAGTCTAATTTCATTATGGAATTGGTACAGTCACCTAGCAATGTGAGCAAGTCTCTTAAATTCTCTGTGTCTCTCTGGCACATGATAGGATACATCTCTATTGACTTCATCTGTGCAGGTTATCAAGTCATCAGAGCACAGCCTGTTGCTCAGCAGTGCAACCCCCACCACAGCTGCAAACCCGCAGCCGATAGCCTTCGACAGCCAGCTCATATTTAATGCTGGTCTCTGTGTGGTGTGGACATTACTAAATCATTTTGAGGAATATGTTCAGGAATTTTAAAGCAAGGAATTCTTGTTTCACATTTGAAGCCAGTTCTGGTTCAAAAAGGCTCATTTGCCCCACCCGGGAGGAAAAGCATCACAGCTTTTTTTAGTGATCAAACGAAGCTCTGTAACCTCCCAACACCTTTAATCATTATGTACCACAACTGTGCAGCACCACTCCCTGCGTGAAACTCTGCTCTTACCTCTCCTGCTTTTCACACCAGCCTGCTTTAGGGCTGAGTTGTTTCATTGTTTTTTTTAATATTTGAACTCAATTGTGGTAAGCATTGTACGCTCACTGAAATACCAATATACCCCTGGCCACTGCTCCTGCCAGGTAATTAGGTTTGTTGCTTTAAAAAAAAAAGAAAAAAGAAAGAAAGCAAATAAAATAAAAAAGTGTAATTATGGTTTAGAGAGCACTGGTCTCATTTTTTCTGTTCTCAAAAGTCCTCTAGGGAGACAAAGAATGAGCGCCACTTATTGATTTCATCCTCCTAACACTCACACACAAGACTTGCTGGAAAACAGGATCCCTTGCTAGAAATCACCGCTGTCCTCAGCTCCCCCAGGGAAACAGGGAGAGGGGAGCACAACTGAAGGCACTTGAGTTGAAAAGGGAAAAAAAATAGAGAGGGAAAAAAAAAAAGAAAAAGAGGGCAACAGTTTCAGCTTTCATTATAAGCACTGTTATATCAACAATGGCTGGGGAACAAAGGAAGCCATTTCCACTAGTTCCTGCTTCAATTAGTTATTTGAACTAGTGAAGATTGTGCCACTTTATCTCCCCCTTGTAACATAATCATTGTATTTTACATCTCATGAGAAAAAAGGCCTGCCAGAGGACGTTATCTGGCTCTGGGTCATACATCACAGCAGATAACATCGTTATTCATGTCAAAAGGGATGATCAAGGTCTTCCTGTTTTATCAGCGATTAGCCAGGAAAGAAAAGCTGCTGCTGCTGCTGGCCGGGAGCCAGGCGCTGTGCAAATCACAGAGCGGTCCTTCCAAGCCACCACGATCCCGGCTGAAGGGAAGGCGCTGAGCAGCAGTGGGACATCTCCGCGCAGGGAGGGTCGGATCCTGCTCCCACCCACCACACCGGTGCTCTGGCACCGCCACCAGCCCCCTCTCTGGAGGGGGGCGGAGGGAAGCTGGCAGCCGAGCCAGTCTTTTAGCAACTTAGGGTAGTCTGGGAGGCACCCAAGTCCCTTGGGAAGGATCCAGACTGTCCTCTCACCCCCACATGCCCTCACCTTGGCTGTTGCCATCTGCGCTTCCCTCCATCTGCTCTTTGCACCGTTCCTGCTCATCCTGCCCGCACACGGCTCTACGGTAAAGCTGGGGCAGAGCTCAGCCTCTGGCTCTGCCACTCGCTGAAATTATTCCACTTCCCAAGCACTTTCCCTAGAGCTCAGGGCTCTTCACTCCTGAATATGTAGCATATTCCCGTTTTCAGCATCTCGAGCAGTTTACCTGCTATCTGAGAGCAACAGCAAAACCTACGCACCTTATCTCAGCTACAAGCCCAAAGGGAGTGAGAATTCAGTGCCTTGTGCCTCCAACACTAACAAAAAGAAGAAAACCGCTGCCATTTGAAAAATACACCGTGTTGAACTAGAGAGGTAAATTCCATGGTGGCTTCCTGGAGTGACTGAGCTTTATGTGCCTGATGCAAGGTTCATTGAACCAAGAAAGCGTTTCCACTCGCTTGCTGAGCTCCAGCACGGTATCCCTTGGCAGTAACACAGCATCATGGAAATACAGTGCCCCAAATCACCAGGCAAGACTCATCTGAGCAGGGCTTTACTGCTTTCTCCCACCCAACTGGAAATAGAGAAGTCCATTCACCAGTAGTACTGTCATAAAGCATGTAGAGGATCCTGTGCATGAGCTGGGTAATTCTTTTAAGAGCAAATCTGTACAAGTTCTCAGTGTTGCTAAAATGAAAAAAAAAAAAAAAAAAAAAAAAAAAAAAAAAAAATCATTGGTGTGATTAACAAGCACAGAAGCCCATAAGGGACACACAGGCTCCTGCTGTGGGGAAAGAAAAAAGTCCTTTGAGTGCACACTTGGGGTAGATATATTTTGTGGGTTTTAAAAATTCTCCCAGATTGTCTGTCATAGGCCAGAGATGAGGGAAGACAGACAGGAGCTGCTATATCAAATCACTCTAATAGTTATTCCAACAAGTTACCCCAGCTCAGAGCCCAACCTGCAATTGTGCTGTTGCAGCAGCCAGCCTGAAACCAGAAGAGTGTTAATAGCAAAAATAAAGTGTGAACCAAAAGCTATTAAACCTTACCACACGTTAAAAATAATAACAAAAGAAACCTGAGACCAAGTGCCATTTCCCTTCAAAAGGAGATAAAATTAAAAATGACTCAGCAGCTCTGAGTCAGGACAGGAAACTTGTCCCAGAGCCAGCGATTGTAGCTCCAGTGGAAACGGGCACAAGGGCTCTGAGTTGCTGTCGCTGGCATGTTCATCATCGCCGGCGCTGCCAAACGCAACGCGTGACCTGTCTGCAGAGCTGCCGAGGACGAGCTCACCACAGAGAGCTTCACAGAGTCAGATGTTCCTCCAGATGAGTTATGAAAAGGAAACATAACTGCTCAAACAGACCACAGAAATCAGCCCGGTTAAGCCAACACAGCTGGGGCGCTCCCAGGTCACACAGTTAAACAGAAAAACAGCAAGTTTGGGGCACAGGTTTTTTTAGAAGGGGCTCTGCTGGAAGGCTGGAGGCAGAACTTTCCCCCTGCCCACCCCACAATGCTGAGGTGATGATGTACAGCAACTGCCCCCCAAAGCGTAACCTGAGCCTCGTCATCCTCCTGAGCCTGGGCACAAAAGGAGATGGACTGTGGGACATCTTGTCTGACCAGCTGAGACAGCCGAGTCATCCCGGCTCTTACAGCAGAGCCGTGGCTTGGGATTGCCACAAAAAATCATGGAAACAGAGCTGGAAGCAGCACCCTGGCACTCACTAGAGCTTAAGGTACTGCAGTGCCCCTCCTGCTCCCCACAGCACCACGAGCAGCAGATCCTCACTGCCTCTGCATCTTGGGGATGCCCTTTACTGCCTTGCCATGCCCAGCACCAGGGGGAAACTCTGCTGCAGTTTGGCTCAAGCTCAGCTGATGCCCCAGCTGCTCGTGAGGCAAATCATGGGAAGCTGAGATCTACAGAGGGAAATCACCTCCACTGTCACCATCAAGACTTAAGTCAAGCTGACAATTGGGCCTCCACCCACAGACATCGTGGGCAAAAATACTCAGTCCTCATGATCTCCAGTTACTAGAAATCATGGGATCCAGACTGGGAAAGGCTAGCAAATAAATCCATGAGTGGTTAGCAAACCCTGTACTGCTCTTTTGGAGCAAGAGCCAGGAGATTGCTATCTAGGTAGAAGAATTCATAAAGTTTTACTACAGAGATCATATAAGCCCTGAAACCTTTAATAAAGCAATTGTAATTACAGAGGATTATTATTTTTTTAAATCAAACGTTTCAAGTACCAGGTATATAAAAACACAGTTGCACAAGCTGCCAAAAAGGAATCAAGCAAAATATGTACTCTCCCAGTAATTAACATTTATTAGGGGTAATTTGCATGCAATCCCTCATCAGATCCTGAAATGCCAACCCTGAACAACTGCCCAGTTTGTCCTTTGGGCATACTATCCTTGCTCATATCCTGTCAAACCTCACAGACCTCAAAAGACCAGCAGAAAGAGCTGGCACTTGCTGCCACAGGAGGATCCTTATCGAGCCTGTAGCAAACTCCTCACGGAGCACGGCAGCAGAAGCTACAAAGCAAACCCCATATCTGAGCTCTATTAATTAGCTGATACATCTTGAGTGTGTTCTAATCTTTTCCTCTTCAAAGGTGGTCCAGACCATCCCTCTGGTAGAGTCCTCCCAGGGAGCAAAGCCTCTCTTGCAGGATTTTCCCACCACCCCTGGAGCGGTTTTCCCACAGCCTCAGCCCTTCACATCCCATCAGGAGCACCCCCGCCCCCTGAGCTCCAGCCCTGCAGAGGGGCCCCACAGCCCCCAGTTAATGGGATCAGTGTGGCTGCTGGGGGATCTCCAGGAGCTGTATGCAACCTGGCAGGGCCAGCCCGAGTGCAAACCAGCCCTGATCCAAGCTGGGAGGGTCTGTCACAGATAGCTGCTCCTACACCCACCCCAGGAAAGCTTTCTGGGGTTGAGTAATGGATATTAAAATACCAGGGAGATGAAATCCATCTGCAAGTGTTTCTCGTGGAAGCATTGTGCACTACAGAAACCGTACACATTGTTCCAAGACAAAAGTGTTATTTTGCATGGCCGTACCATGTGGATATTTTTATTGCTACACTTCATAAAATATTTCTGAAGTTTCCTGGAAGATATTGTTTCACATGCCACCAGCAAACACAAGGCTTGCTCCAAGCAACTCCTGACACATATGCAGAGGAGAAGAAAAACAAATAATCACCTAGAGCTTTTTCCTAAACCGTGTCTCTTACACACTGCCCAGATAAGAGCCATGGCTTGTGACGGATGGGGCTGTCACTGGAGTCCCACTCACACAGAGCTTTCCCTGAGAACCACACACTCTCTCCATCAGGGGTTTTCTTGGATCTCACCAGCAGTGTAGGACAGTTTCCCACACAAGTTTCCAGATGCACCTTGGTTGCCTCTGGTACCACATGGTCACTGCGACTGCTGCAGCCCAAGGGGAACCAGAAGGGAGATTTTGGGTGGAAACAGCAAACCCCAGTGTGCTGGGCAAAGCCCTCACCAGCAATCCTCCCCCTCTCCTCCCCACCGATTTTCACTTCTAGTCCTGCACCAGTTGGACCTCAACAGCACAGAGGAGAGCCCTGACCTCTGAGCACCCACACATTTATTTCAGCCCCACTCCTGAACAGCCATTGCCCACCAACATGGTTTTATAGCCTGGATCTGCTCCACAGCATCGCCAGCAACCGGTATTTGTGTCCCACCTCCACACCTGGAGCACCACCAACAGGATCAGCAGTGGCAGGGTTATCCCAGCAGCTTCAGCTGGGAGCAAAGGAAACACACTTAAAAAAACAAACCGAACTAGCAGCACAATAGTGTTTCAAATAAATGCAGAGTGGTGGCTCTTCTAAGAAGTGCTGCTGTTAGGCAGCGGCTTGGAAGAAAAATAACGTCTGATAAAAAAAGCATTTTAAGTGGTGCTTGCTTATTCACTGATTTCTTAGGTGTTTATCAGCTTGGTATTGGGTGAGCAAGGCAAAGCAGCACACAGAAAAATTACTTTTAAATCTCATACTCTGACAAAATAATAGCTGGATAATAATGCAATGACTTTTAAAGCCCACTTAACAGGGGATATTAATGAAGATATTCCCTAACTTCTAAATTACTGATATTGATTGTATCTGTGTAATGAGGATGGATAGGATTTCGATTTGAGAGTTAACACAAGTGTTGAAATAATTGGACACGAAAACAGTTCCACAACTCAGTTACTTTTGTTTCTTTAGAAATGTTGACTTGAAACATATTAATAGATTACTGAGATCTTAAACGAGGACATCCCAAATTCCTCCTTCGTGTTTCAGTGAAGTGGGTATTTCCTCAATGATTTCTCTGTAAATTCGTAACAAGTGTCACATGCAGAAGAATGTGGATTAAATATCTAAGTCTGAGAAACTGTTAATTTTGTGTAACTTAATTGAAATTTTTATCCCTGAAAAACTGAGAGGCTCCAGGCAGGATCTCGCTATAAAGAAAAATAAAATCTATGATTCCTCTATTTCCTTGGGAGCCAAAGGAAGACTAGAAGCAAGCAGTGCTAAAAGAAATAATAATCATAAGCACAGACATGCAAAGTTTCTTCAGTCAGTTATTAAATGATTAAATAATTAGATTCTTTATAGTATCATGCAATAAATTGCTAGGAATACAGGGGCATTGTCCCCTTTCTACTGGGTAGTGCTGCCAGTGTGGTTAATAACTCCCCTACGGATCCAAATGCAGATACTGGAAAAGGCTTATCTTTGCAAGTGCACAAATAGGGAAAAACAAAGAGAAAATATGTTTATCCATGCCTTTGAAATAGAAGCACAGCTTTATCAAGCCCTTCTTCCAAGAATGCATTTGCCAGAGAGCCATAATGCCCTGAGATTAATAATTATGGATAAAAGTTATGGAGGCTGACGTTAAGCACTAAGTCCTAGACTTATTCATTGCTCCTGCCTCAAATCCCCTTGCTTTTCCCTTTGCTCCACTTTTACTCTCCTGGTGTTCACACACAACACAAAGAAACCGTACAATACTTAGCTTCAAACTTCCTATTTATCCAAGTTCCCCATAATTAAGAATGTCAAAATAGCAAGCTCTATGCCTTTCCATTCAGCACTAACCAGTTTGGGATTTACAATTTTTTTTTTTTAAGTAACCCCAAAAACTCCACCCATATTTAGGGGAGAAGGTGAGGTATCCTGGAAGGGAGGTGTTTGAGATAAGAGTGAAGATTCATGCAGCTTTTTTTGCTCACAATTTTGCATATACAATCAGTAGTCGGGGGTTGGTTTATTGACAAAGTTTGTGGCAGATCAGACAAGGTGTTTGTGAGATACGGGACTTTGAAAAATGAGGTGCAATTCAGCCTTTGAAATATTCCTCTGACAATTTATCGTAGAGCCATAGCTCAAAACCTACTTGGCCTAGAAACCTCATGTTTGTTTTATTCAAGAGTCCTTGGCTAGATTCAGTGCACAGAAATACTTCAGATAAGGTCAAAGTCTTATTTACTATATGCTCCTCCACTGTGTTTTTTTATTTTACTTTATTTTTCCCCTTCCTTAAGCCATCAAACATTCCTTCAGTCTGTACCAAGACTCTAAGACAGGCTCTGCCAGGGTTTGGGCAGGGATTAGTTGCTGTGTGGGGATGTGGACACAGAAACACCATCACTGCTCAATTAGCTCGACTTCCAGAAGATTAATTCCTGCTCCTCAGCTAGTCCCTGGGATCCTCACACCCTGGCACTCGAGCCACTCTCGCTGGAGCCACACAAACACCAGGACAGAGCAGGTCTGTGAACTGCACAAGCAAAATCCCCCCTGCTCAGAGCCAGCAGACATCAGCACAAGAAGCAGCCTCCCACAAGCCAACAGCAGAGGGGCTCCCGAGGATGAGGGCAGGAGATTTGCAGGCAAATCCCACACCATTCTAAGGGAAAGAAAAGGAAAAGCCTTGGATGCAGCATTTGTTACCAAGGTTTTCCACACGGCTCAACAGCTCAACTCCAGCTTCACGTTGAGCATCCCAGCTCTACCCAGCACAAAGCCTGCTGGAGGGAGTGTTTAGAGGGCCTCACTAACTCAGACAAGCCGGTACCTTCAAGCTCAGGATAAACAGCACGAGTTCAGATTTGTGATGATACACTGGGGTGGGTTTCACCCAGAGCAGGAGAGGAAGCTGAGAGTAGAGTTTCTAGAGTTTCATTTTATTCCAACTGTTATTTAGAAGAACAAAAATACAAAGCCTGTAACTGCTGAAATAATAACTTCATCCAAGGTTTATGGATGTTAACTTAGCTTGTTAAAGCCTCCTTCAACAAGAGAGAACTCAAGTTCTAGAAGTGCTCCCCATGGCATAACATCTCCACTTAGTATCTAGCATTTCAACAGACACCTTATCTCAGCTCATCTCTCTAATGTCAGTGCTGGTTTCTGGCAGATAAAAGGCACTCAAGCTTCTGGAGGCAGAACACCAAATGGAGGGGACAACAATCAGCAGCTCCTTGATGCCTCTGAGGACATCACCCAGCTTCCCCAGCCAACACTTTGACTGAAAACCAAGACATGAGGCGCCTCACCCTCCAGGAAAGGAAGCAGGGCCTCCTCTCTGACCCTCTTTATCAGCTCCTGATTCATCACTCCCATCAGGAGTCCTCTGCCTGCCTCACCTGCCCCTCATCTGTGTGTGCCTGGTGCAGCATTGGCTGTAAATTGCCATCCATGGCAGAGGGATTCAATTGCTTTTGACCTTACCATTTCAATAATCAGGTAGGGTTTTCACCTGTCACCTACCTTGACAAGCAAATTGATGTTGCAGATGGGGGAAAAAAACCAAGGAGGAGGGAAAGAGAGTGGAAGGGGTGAGAAATGACAAGCTTTTCCTATCTTGCCCCAGGTGAGTGTTGCAAATTGGCAGCAGCAGTGAGGGAGTCACCCAGGGTTACCATGCAATGATTTGAGTATTAACAAGCATCCTTCATTGTTTTAATCCATAATGTGTAATTAACCCCTTGGAGCCAACGAGTCTGGGAGTGCTCTTGTAAGGGCTGATGTAAAAGGCAGCATGGCACGCTGCACTGGGAATTCCTAACAGCCCACCATCAAAGGTTTAATCATATGCAATTTATGTCTTTGCAGTTTATTACATATTGGGGCCTGCTGGAACCTCTCCTGTTATCATGCACCAACATGCACCAAGTCTGTGTAATCTCCAGTTGAGAGCATTGTCTCACAAGTGCCCTTTCCCCACAGGAGAAGAAAAAAGGCAACCAGTAACAAGGCATTTTTAAAGAGTCTAGACTGTAAATTGAATAGGAGGAGGTGGAAGCTGAGAATGGAAGATATGAATGCAGCTCCTTTAGTATAGAGATCATGCATGCATAACTTGCTTTAACTCTTGTGGCTGTTCTGGAGCACACAGAGGCACACCTGAACAGAGAGGTTTGACTTCTCTGAGCTCTAAAATGCTTCCATTAAATATGTATATATCACTTTTCCCAGGTGGAATTTCTTAATACCCAATACATGCATTGTGGCAGCGGGTAACAACAGAGAAATATTTATTGAGATACAAGTTCTACAGCATCAGGCTGTGCAAATGAAGCTGCTGAGACTCAGTTTTGGTATGGACAGTGTCAGCTCCAAGCCAGAACAGAAAAAGCAGCTTCTCTCCTGGCTCCAGTGCTGCTTCTGCACACGTCCATCCCCATGCACAAGACCGATGAGTTGAGCCTGGGGAAAGTGATGATATCAGCCCAGATTTCTTTGTATTTGAAGAAACAGCAGATTCCAGCCATCTGGGGACATGTCTCCGAGGATCTTTTTTTGCACTGGTGCTAGTGATGTTCTTTTAAAAGACAAGAAAAATTTAAAAAATCCAGAGAACCCAGGAGCCAAGATTCTCAAAAAACCAGTGAAGTCAAAAAGTTGGGCTTTAAATATTGCAGAAAATCTCACAAAGTTCTCAGTCTGGTGAGCAGTGAATCGGGGGAAACTGAAATACCTTAAGTTCCGAATTCAGAAGTTAATCACCTAAAGTATTTTATTGGTTCCAAAGAGTCTGCTGAGACACCTGCACCCAAGAGAGCCCTGCCTGGACCACCACCTGATCCACGGAGAGCAGGCAGGTGACAGCGAGGAACAATGCAGTATTATCTTGCAGATGAGGAACAAGACAATTAAGTGACTTTATATCACAGGCAATATATATTTAAGTGGCTTTAAATCACGGGCAATATATAACAGAAATGAGGGATGAATTTAGACCTCCATAACTGTCATCTGAGATTATTGGCACAAAGCTGGCACGCCGTGCCAGGGAGAAGCACAGAAGAGTCACCCAGAAGTCACGGTGTTAGAAATGATGGACGGCTCCCAGGTAACAAATGCAAATAGATCTTCATTGCAAAATGTAGCAGGATGTTTTTCATATTATCACCTTTCAAAGGCGAGGTCTCAGTGCAGACAGGGATGCTTTCAAACAGAGAGGATTTACTTGTTCTGCAGCAAACACCGAGTGGGGAGTTTGCCTGTGCTGTCGCAATGCCGCTGGAGGGATGTCATCCTCACCCAGGCCTGGGAGTGACACGGGAGCTCCTCCAGCAATGAGGGATACCAGGATCACATGGCAGAACATCTGTGGTGGGAAATGTCTTCTCGAGGGGTGACTCAGCTCTTCTGCTTTCCAGTTTGCAGAGGAAAAAAAGCAGAAATTTCAGATGACACCTTTTAAGGTTAATACATGGGGAAAGCTTGGATATACCGTGGACTGCTTCCTGTCACGTGCTGTCCTGAGCATGTGATGGGAATGCTCCTCTCTGGTGCTCTTTGGTATGGGTTGGACAACTGCCCATCAGGAAAGGTCTGAGTATAAAATTACTCCTATTTCAGATGAGGGTAACAGGCCTAGGACCTCTCCAGGCTTCCTCTAACCTCACTCAGCAAAGGGACTTTAAAACAAAGATGGGAGAACAAGTCCATCCCAACCACTGCAAAAGACCATGGTGGAGAAGGCAGTGACTGGCGAGGGAATGAGCCCTGATGGTGCTTCATTTGGGGTGGATGCTTTCTTTTTGAAAGCTTGCTCCTATCTAAAAAAGAAAAAATAAAAGTCGAAACTGGGCTAAACATGAGTATCCCAAAGGTGAAGATTTGCAAAGTATTTCTCCAAACTCTGTCTTATCCCGTCTGCAGGGCTGACAGTGACTGCCCCATTGAGGGGACCCTGAAGGGCTCATCCCTCAGACAAACCCTGAGGAGAGAGAACTGCCGTGCCCTGCAACCCCACTGGAAATTTTGACAGCCAGAGTAAAGGTGTTTTGAAATTATGGAAAACCATCGGTAGTACTGAATATTTGCATTGAAAAAAAAAACAAAAACCAATGTGGCAAAGAATCCAGCCAAACAGGCATATTGCTGCATTCCCACTCAGAGTCCATCTCCCACATCCCTCCTGTAGGGCTGTGTATCTTTAAATCTTGTCTCGCCACCTCCTTTCTCCCTGCAGTGCCGGGCTGAGGATGTCAGTGCGGCGCTAGCGGGGCATTTCCCCTGTGGGTGGGAATGAATTATGCATTCATGGCTGCACAATGCAAACTCTCATGGCAGAGGAAGCAGAGGTCACAGGGAATCGTTTGCTGCCGCTAACCCTGCGCTAGGCTTTCGCACTGGAAGGTGGGGTTCCAGCTCATGTCCTCACTTCCCACCCCAACACGCCCTCCCGGCTGGATTTACATCAAAGGCAAACGCAAGAGGCTGAGCCGCTTGATGTCATCAGGGAACAGCTGTAAAAGGAGAAGCAGCGGGCTGCTGGTGAGGGCTGGGATGCCTCCGAACTCAGCTGGGGCTGGAAGCAAGGCTGGCTACTTCTTAGAGGTGGTCTGGAGGTGTTTGTGGGGACCAGCCCACCTCGCCAGTGTTTTATCCACTGCGAGTTGGATTCCAGCTCATCCCTGTCCTAGATGTAGTTAATTGCCTCTGAGAAGAGGCAACTCCACCAAGAGAGAAAAAGACAACATCTACAAGCTAAAAGCCCTTATTCTGATTTTTGCAGACTTCTCACACATCCTTTTTCCCGCTTTTGAACAGCTACTGTCACATCAAAGTTCGTAACATCAAAGTTCATAACAGAGCTATCCACCCAGGAGCTAATCAGGTTTCTCACAACCAGGAAGCAATTTGGGCTCTAACTTCTCCGTTCTGGGATCCATGTTAACAAAGCACTGCTCCCAGGTCATTCCTGGTGTATCCAAGCCATCTCCCCGTCCTTGGAGAGAGGCCGTGATCAGTAACGAGGTGCTAAGAGGAAATCAGTCATTAGGAGCATTCAAAAAGCCCCATACCCAGATTAGGATAAGCAGAACTGTTGTAATCTCGGCTGCTTGGTTTCCATTGCCAGACACACACCCAAAAATCAAACATTCCTCTGCACTTCAGAGGAGGGATTGTGACAGAGCAAAAGTAGGTCTGTGGGTGTGTTTCCTTATCTCCCCTTAAGCCTATTCGCTTGGCATCTATTAAGAAATCACTACACATTATTAAGATATCTCTTAATTAACTACATTACGCTCCAGTTTGTTCATAGGCAAACCAGATCTCTTTACAGCTGTATAATGTCAATAAATATTCCGTCAGATGAACCCCAACCTCTCGCAAGTTCAGCTTAGAAAGAAGTGTAGCTTAAATTTGACATGTCCATCATGCAGAAGGAGATCTGCTACAGAGGCTGTACTTTGCCATCTTCTTCTGGCTGCTCCCTGAATGTGAATGCAATGTACAGATCTTCAGCTGAGCAAAGCACCTCCTAGAAAAGGGTATGGAAGTTATTAAAGTTTAAAATGCAATCATGTGCATGGAAGGGAGGTCATTCCTTCATACTGCTTTGAGTTCAAGGGAAAAAGAAAACAGGAAAGTATCTCAGCTGATTAGAAGAGGTCAGTGGAAAAGGAATAGAAAATGGGAGAGGTGGGGCAGAGATCCCAAAATAACTTAGACTGCAGTGTCCACGTGATGCCCAGAACAAGGAGCAGGGCAGCTCAGTCAGGACACTGCCACCCATGGCACATTCCTTACCCTCTCCTGGCCTCAGCTTACCCAGAGAAGCCAGGCCAGGCCAGGCCAGGGCAGGGTTACACAGGTGTGCACAGGTTTTCTTCATAACCATTCGAATTTTGAAGTGCAAGGTGTGAGGTGAGATGCAGCTCATGCAGATAACCATCCACCAGTCCGCGGCTGATCCCTGTCCTTGGGCTGAGCTGCCAGCACAGCAGGGATGCACAGGGACAGGGGGACAGAGCAGGGACACCTCTCCCACCTCCCCACAGCCTGTCCCTGCTGCAGACCCACCCCACAGCCTGTCCCACACTGCAGACCCACCCCACAGCCTGTCCCCGCTGCAGGCTCA
>VZRR01005151.1:569855-603304 GCA_013398015.1 Oreocharis arfaki | reverse complement strand
CCCACCCCACAGCCTGTCCCACACTGCAGACCCACCCCACAGCCTGTCCCACACTGCAGACCCACCCCACAGCCTGTCCCCACACTGGCCTGGTGGGAGGAAAGGTGAAAACTGGGAGAGACAGAGTTTACCCCTGGGGGACATCGTGTGTCCCTCCCCAATCCTGATGCCAGGCAGGAGGGTAGAAGGATGGAATCAGACTCCCAGCTATTCCATGTCGGAGCAGGTCAGAAGAGGCAGCCTGCTGTATTAATAAAACCAGGACAAATAGTGCCAGAGATGAGGAATACCTCACTCAGGCCCCATCGCTCCCTTCCTCACCGTCCACCTCCACAAAACTTCTCCCCAAAGATAAGGGTGCTATTTTTTAGCAGCAACACTCCAGAGAAATGGGGGAAATGGTGAACTGTGCCTCTCCAGCAGCATAAAGATCTACATATATTTTTCATAAAATAATTCATTCTTAACCCGGGTCTCTGTCAAGCTCCAATATTGGTTGAAACCTGTGGAAGCAATAACTTATAAATTACTAACAGTAGCAAACAAACAGCTTTTTCAGCATCTGCCATTGCTTGTGACAAAAAATATATGCAAAGCCCTGGGAATCACAAAGTGTCACCTGAAGAAACATGCCAGGATGAGTTTCCCCATCCATCAGAGTGACCAGCACATCTAACTACAGCTCAGAGCGGCAGAAAACAAATGCTTCCAACAAGCTGCTCTGTATTTGCTCTGGTGACTAACAGCTTGGGGGGGAAAAATTTGCAAGCAATTTATGAGTGGAAAAAAAAGGTAACACTTGAATATTATTCATTACAAATTATTCATGCTCTTTTTCATGCAAGTAGTCTGCCCATTCATCAAAATTTTTGCTCCATCCAGGGCTGGGAAACAAGCTGTTATTCATTTTTATTTTCTTGTATTGCACTCAAAGTATAATATATGAAGAAAGTCATATTCTGCTGGTGCATGGGCAAAGGACAGAATTACAGAGTGGAAAACTGCCGGCAGCAGAGCCATGGGGCTGCAGGCAGCAATCCTGGGGAAGGGACAGCACTGCTGGGGGTAAATCCACACAAGAAGGTCTGTGGTCAGTGGGGGAAAGCCAGGCTTCGGATTGCCCCCCTCCTGCCAGCGCTGCCTCTGGGCTGAGTGGAAAACCTGCAGAATCTGCCATCACCCACAGCCCCACAGCAGCAGAGCGTCCCAGAACGGCAAGGAGCCTCCTTGCTGAGGGCACGGTGCCTGCCCTGGCCATCAGCCCTCCTGGGGGACACAGGGCAGCGATGTGATGGGCGGAGCTGGGTCCCCCGGTGCTCGGCAGGAGGGAGGAGCGGGCAGAGGCAGGAGGCAGCACATGCACCTGCACACGGATTGAGTCATTGCGTGTGGCAGGTACCAGACGGGCCTTTGCATGCATAATTATTCAATCTGCATTGGTGATGATTGCCTGGGCGAATCCAGCACGCAGGCGGGTGTTATCCTGGGCTTGTCAGACTGCTGATATAAAGGGAAAGAAAGAAAAAAAAAAAAAAAAAAAAGAAGCCAGACTTGCTTATGCATTCGTGGTTTGCTGTTTTTCCATCTCATTGATTAAAATGTGAGAGTGAGTTTAGCCTTAATGAATGTCAAGGGCTCTCTTGCTGGAAGGAAAACTGGTTCAGGCGGTGCTCTGCAAACTTCGGGCACGGGGCTGTGCCAGGGCAGAGTGCCCTGACTTGCCAGGCTGCCAGCCCCACCAGAGCAGGGCACAGGGGATGGGAATGCTGCCTCCCGTTCATCCCGTGGGCTTGGGCTGCTCATCGAGGGGGGCAAGCAGCGGGAAAAGCCAAGCCAGGCTGGCGTGGAGGTGCCAGAAATGCCATGGCTGTCACCCTGCTCCCGGAGCACCGACCCGGCCCAGCCAGCGGCAGCAGCTCCCGCTCTGCCCTTGCAGAGTGAAATGTTTACCTAGAGCCCTGCCTTTCGGCAGCAGCTGGAAAGTAGGCTGAAATACAGGAAACATGACATCATTTGCCTTCTCCCAGCACAAGATAGATTAGCTCCTTTGTAAGGGGAAGCAGCGGTGAGAAACACACACCCCCAGCAGTAAATTCCACTATTACAGAGACACATTTATTGGGAGATAACAAAAGAAAGCTGCTTCTGCAGTGACTTTTTGGACAGAAAAGAGAAGACATCTATTTTATTCTTTTGAAGTCGATGCTGTGTAGGAAATGGCTAGCTTTTTACAGCTGGCTGTGTTTTCAGCTATAGCTTTCTCCAAACCTGCTCCCGAAGCTATGTGCTATATGAGTCACTCCATCAAATAAAGAGCAATAATAAGTTATTGTGAGCACCAGGCTTTTAGATTTCTCGGTCTTCTCATCTGAAGAATAAAAATTACCCCCTTCCTGACTTCTTAACTTTGTTGGCCAAACTTTAAAGCTGTGGCTGAAAACCAAGCAAAACTACCAAGTATGCTACCGTAGTGCAACTGGTTTCATGTAGTTCAAAGTCAACATTCCTGGGTTCATTTCCCAGCTCTACCATGGCCTTTTCTTTTCCTTTTTTTTTTTTTATTAAACTTTCATCGAGTCATTTGATGAGTTTCTTCTCTGAAAACAAGCCTGTCCTGAAGGACACCAGGAGGTGCAGAAATTTATACAGGCAAATTGTTTTAAATTATTCTTTGCTTGTATACAAAGACAAATAAACAATGAAATTAGTTGCTTCTTCCTGAAGAAATTAAAATTTAAGGTAAATGCAACCCCCCCATGGCTGTCACATCCTGCAATTTTTTTAGGATAAAGTGCAAAGCTGGTCAGACCAGGGCCTCTGACAGGTCAGCTTGGGTTAGTTGGGTTAGTTAGTCCTGGAAATATTTCAGATTTTCTGCACTTAGGCTCTTGCTACACTGCTTTCTGCATTTTCCTGTTTCTCATACCAAAATCTCCCTCCCATCACCCAGCTCCATCCCTGCAGCCCCGCTCCTCAGTGGCTGGGATGGCTGGGGACAGGGTGACGTGTCCCACCAGGGCCTCTGCAGGGAGGACACGCAGCTTTGGCACTGCTTTGGGTGCAGGGCAGCCTTGTTTGTCTGCAGCAGCTGATGTAGCTCCAAGCCTTGTACTTCACACCCAAACAGAGAAAGGAAACCACCTCTGTGTGCCTCTGCACACACTGCTAATTCCCACAGAGCTGGGGAACCTGCCAGGAAGGAGTTTTTTTCGAGAGGGCAGATCCTGGCGAGGTCTGATTTCTAGCTGGGAAATGCATTATGCATCTGGCACCTTGGGGAATCCATGGAGAAGGCTGAGAGAGGCTGGCAGTGGGTAGCTATTAAATATATTGCAGCTATTATTACTGTTGAGAAGGCAGGCACCAGAATATCACTGAGGGGGGCTGAAGAGGGGGAATGCGAGCAAAACACAGGCATCGCATCGGAAATTAAACCGTCTTCAGAAAGCAACTCAGGGAAATGCAAAATGCTGGTAGAACTAGCTGGAACAGGCAGTTTTTCTGCAAATGTTCCCGCATTGACCCCTCCACCTGCTCCTCCAGGCACCATCAGAGCCCCATTTTGCACTACAGTGGAATGGTTAAACCCAGCAGAAACGCAGCAAAAGTAAAGGTTGTGTGCTCAGCGTGAGATTCCGCAGCCGAAAGAGCTCATTGACTGCAGGGGTCCCTGGGTCAGGGATTCGCTTGTACAGATTTGGTTGGAGCTATTCTGGGAGGGATGTTGGCTTGTTCTCGGTGTTTTGGGAATACCTGGGACCACGATACCCTGTGAACACCGGTTCTCAGAGGTCAGAGTTGCCATGTCCCGCAGGACTCTGCAGTTTGGAGGAGGGAGGAGGTGGCCTGGGGGCGAGAGCAGGCGAAGAGCAGAGCTCTCATTCATTTCCTGGTTTTGGCAGCAATATTTTGGAAATAAGAATTAAGGCTATTCTAACCATTTTAGAATTAAAGGCTCCACCCAAAGCCCAGTGAGGAGGAAAGAGAGATTCCCAGCGAGCCTGAGACTCAGCCCACAGTGCATGTTGCTCTCCTGATTTGTTGGAGACTGAAGCTCACACTCCCATGGGATCCCCAGCAAAGAACAAATGAAATTAAGGCTGCTGCCTTTGGAAATCAGATTTCAAGACAATTAACTGCTGCAAAAAGCTTGCTGTTCACATCACCGTCCCTAAAACTGCGAAATTCTGCCTTTTATTCCTCAGAGATGCTGCAGTAGTGCATATTTCTATTAATACAAATAACTCTTTCCACCCATAAATACCCCTCTAGCTTTCACCCCTCAGCTTTTTCTGTTATTGTCCCGGATTTGCTACCAGGAAAGCATCCTTGTTATTCCTGCTCGTGAGGGTTGTCATAGGAAAGTAGATACCGCATGATCTAAACGCTGTACTGATGGAAGTAAATCACTACATTCTCGCTTGAAATGTGATGGCATTCAGGGCTCATGTCAAAATCTGGATCTCTCTGTGCACGGGGGGATGCAGACTTCCAGCAGATAACCCCTATACAAAAGGCAGAAGGAATTGGAATAAAGGTGTGTTGAAAGCGCCCCTTTTGTTCCATTTTGTTGAAAGAAGAAGAACTTTAGACGTGTTCCCACTCCTTTCTTCTAAGGAAATCAATGGGACTATTGTCAGCGTTTTCAAAAGAAGCAAGATCAGGCCTTTCACTGAACACACCAAAACAGAAAGGAATACACTTTTCCTTCCCTGGAATACTGCTGCTCTTTGGCCAGCCTGGCTGCCCTGCAAAGACAGGTAATGCTGTGCCAGCTGGGACATCACAAAAGCCAATTAGGCTGAGAAAATTCAGTGTATGGGATTTTCCAGCAGCCAGGCCCAGCTCAGATGGTCAAATCTGTCTGGATGGCAGAGCTGAGGATAAACATTTGCCACCCACCTCCCTCCTGCTAGGGACAAGCAGGTAGATGGAGGCTAAGCTCTTCCCATGCTTTTCTCTTTCAGAACTGTATTTCCGAGGGAATTCCAAAACAAAGCTGCTTTTATTCCAAGCCAGACTGAAAGTTTCCCAGAGGAAATGTCATTTATGCTGGAGTGCATGCCAGGCTGCAGTGTGGCCCAGCCCTCAGCAGCGGAAATCCAGAGCTTCCTTGGCTGGAGCAGAGCACAGGGCATCTGTTCTGTCACACGCTGGCACTCTTGTACCTGCAACCTGCTCTTAATTGCATGGGCTTTTGCTGAGTGAACCACTGACTTTATCAGGTGCTTGCACAGGACAGCTCTGTGTGCTTCTGCTGGAGCCCCGCAGGGCACACTCCACATCCTGCTGTGGCAAAAGGCAAAATCCCAAAGTGCTCCAGATACAGCTCCCAGCACGCAGGAGGTGCAGCAGCTCCCTGTCTCTGAACTGCAAATGCTCCTGTCCCGTGGAGCGTGGGGTGAGTGGGTGTCTGAGATGTCCCCCAAGGCTGGGGAGGTGTCTACACCCAGAAGGTCCCGCAGGGAGCCCTCACACAGCTCCCTCCACCCCCCCATTGCAATATCCATGTGCATTCGGTCACCGAGGTGTTATGAAAGCTGCTGGTGAAGGGCTTCTCCATGGAACAGCTCCATTCTGTGCTAATGGCCGAGCAGAGCACGGCTCAAACCAGCTCTGCACTGATGTCAGCCCTGTCCCAACCACCCTGCAGCTCCCCAGTGCCCCCACCAGCAGCTTTCCCAGCACACCCTCTCCTCAGCATCCCAATGGGCTCAGCAACACAAATTAAACATTTTCTCATCGGGCTGGGCTGGCCCTGCGCTCCATTTGTGGGCAGGCCAGGGCTTGTGAAGGCAGCACCTCCCTGCCTGCAGGGTACCTGGTGCTGCCTGTGGCTTGTGAAACCACGTGGGGATTTCATCTTTCCTCCAACTTCCTTTGAAAAACCCAGCCCCAAGCTTTCTCTTTCCCTAGCTCACATAGAGAGAAATTTGGGAGAGGAACCGAGGCAGTCCGATTTACCTCCACAGGGTATGAAGGATCTGCCTAGTCTGGACAGCATCCTTCTCTCTACAGCACGGGGAGGAGTGATGTTCCACGTGGTCACGTCCTATTCCCCCTTTATCTTTTAATTTCCAGCCCTGCAAACAAGTACATCTGCCAGGCTGCATGTGAACAGAGTAATGGGTTCTCTGGCCAGCAGGAAGGTATGACTCATTAATTGCTTTACACCACAGTATAGAAATCCATCAGCATCTGCTCTGCCCAACCTCCTTGCAGGAAAGACATACTTGGACTTCGTTTTTCAAAAGAAGCTTCTGTGTGCTCTGCCACTGTTTGCTATGCAAATTTTGGTGTTAATTGCACCAAAATGAGAAACATATTACTTAAATCAGTGCACTCCTCAGATGGGCATCAGTGCGTGTGTGCGATATTCTGCCAGATGTTATTTTATTACTGCAGTTTAATACCTAACCATCTGCTTCCTTCTTATTTTGTCATGGTTTGTATTCTCCCTGGGACCTCTTTTCTGTTACACTGGCTTTTATCATCTGCATTATGTATTAGTGTGGCCAGGGCTAAAGGCTGGCAGTACCCAGAGCACAGGATTTGAGCAGAGAAGCAAATGAGCAGCAGATCATTAAAGGAAGAGAATGGAACTGATACTCCAGTTGGATCAAAGAACAAAGTTGATAACAAAAAGATAAAATCAGAGTTGAATGCTTGGGGATTACCTATAGTGATCCCAACTGAGACACAGCATGCCATGCTCTGGCAAACACCTTGCAACTTGCATCACCTTGTAGCTTAAAAAATACCCATAACATTTTAAAGCCTAGGGGGGATGGACTGGAAAAAAATGCATTTTAAGCACTTATTTGAAATTGCCTTTTTTCGCTCCTTTCTCTTTCCAGACTTCTCAGTACTGCAAATGCCCAAACACAGCCAAAAAGAAGAGACAGAAGCAGGGATTTCAGCTCTATTTCCATACTGCTTGGCACCATGTTGCCAGTTTGAGCCCAGGCACCTTGAGGGCACTGGGGTGTAGCACAGCAGCTGCACAGCTGCTCACACCGTGGTTGCAGGAGGGCAAGCGAGAACAGAAGGCAGTGCAAAATGGAACAGAAATTACGCAGATGAACGTTTCCATATTTCAGGAGGACAGTACTGCTAACAACAACCAGGAGAAGGAAAAGCCCCATAGAGCATGGATGTTCTCAGGGGTTTGCCCAAACACAACGAACAACAATTGGAATTACAGGAGGTTTGCCTTGGACATACACATTCCTACCTGAAATGCTTCAATCCCACTTCATAAACTGAGTTCTTAATTGATTGAGAAGAATGTAAACACACCATCTCATAACCACCCTGCAGAGGTGTTTATCAAACCTCATTTTTGTCAAACAGGGCCATGTTTCACTGCTGGTGATGTCGGCTCTGAATATTTCCCTGATACACTTCAGGATTGCACCACGCATGTCCAGGGAAGGGAAGATGTTGAGCCAAATGGCCACAAGGGCATAAAAGTGAAAGCAGCAGCCAGATAGAAAATCTTGTTCTTATTTCTCTTTCACTTTTTAAGACAACTAAAGAATGTTCATGATTTTTCTCATCATTTACATGGGGATGTTTAGAAAGGCTTAATGGACCACCAAAATCCAGGAGCCCACCTTTTCCAGGTTCAGTCGAGGTCTTTGAGGCATTTTAGCATTCCTGCTCCAGAGAGGAAATGAGATGGTTCAGATAATTCATTTTATGAATGCATAAAGCAATATTTTCAATAATTCTGTCTAGTTTGCAATTTTATTGTCCAGTAAGAGATAATGGATAAAAACAACCTGACCTTTTTGTAAGTAAAATTCCACTGGTCACACATAAAATTAACCAGCGCTTCAGAGCCTTGAAGCATCACACAAATAGTAAGTATTGGTAATTTTCCAGTACACTGAAGAGCAAAGAGTGCAGCATTTATGGGAAGCATTGGGAGCACAAGGTATAAATCCCACTGCTTTGGGGGCCGTACTACACCAGGATCATGTCCCTGCCATCTATCCCAGTTTGCCCAGTGGTGCTATAACTCTTGTGAACATTGCCCATAAACCAAACCCAGTTGTGTAACAGTAACCCGTTTCTGGCTCCCTTTCAGTTAAGAACAAAATTAACTTTCAATTGATTAGGAATTAAAAGCATGGCAGGGAATATAACCCAAATGCACTGCTCAACGGGCAACAGACCTGAGCACCAGAAGCTCCTGCCTCCAACCTTTAAAGCTATTAACCCTGGCATGAATTTTTATTTAGTGTTAATTAGGGGACTGGCAGCAAAAATCAATTAATTAATTACATCTCAGATCCACTGGAAAGCATAGTGGAAATCAAAGAGAGCTAGGTTATTCTGCCTCCATGGAGGAAAGGCTGCTGCACAGCGCTGGGTGATGGCACGCCCTGTTTCTTTAACTGTAAAGAAATAAGTGTTAAAAACAGAATTTAAAAAGTATCTGAGCAAGATCATTTCCCCTAGCTGGAAATGCCAAACTCTTCCTTGACTTGGCTCATCTGACAGGAAGGTGTGTACCCCTTTATCCTGCTTTCAGTTTTGCCTCTGGAGCTCTCTGATCCTGAGGATTTCTTGCACCAGTCCTGCAAAGTTGGTGGTCCCCCTGCCCGCTCACAGAGCACCATCCACACCCTGCCCACGGGTTCGGGTTATGGGACCTGTGGAGAAGGTCCAGAAGGTCCCCAAGGGAGACGTTTCTGCAGGACTCAGAAGGAGCCACCGGCACGTGTCGCCATCTCCCCAGCCACATTCCTCACAAGAACACACGCATTTGGCTATTTCATCTATTTCAACAGAATTACGTACGAGGTTTGGGTTTGCTTGGGTTTTGAATGCCCAAGGTACAATTAGCTAACTAACATTGCTGGCAGTGATTAGCGGGTGCTAATTACAATAGAATTCCTGTCAAATTACACGGTGCATAAGTACAGCCTGACAAAGTAGTTCAATTTTTAGGGAAGAGGGGGTGAGTGGAGGGACTGGCAGTACCGGCAGGCATCTCCAGCATTAACACACCTCCCATCTTGCACCATGTTTCAGGCAGCCAGCTCCCACAGAGGGGTTTTCATTTGGGCAGGATGATAACACTTGTCTCTTATGGCTTCAAGAGAGGAAAACCAAGAGGTGAGCAAGCGTGTGTGTTTGTGGTGGGTATCAAGAGCCTCCCAGAGCACAGAACTCCTGCTACGACAGCTTTTGTGCCGTTGAAAACCTTGAATTTCATTATGAGAGCTGCTGGTTAACAAGGTCTTACATGTCCTAGTTCGAGGTGTTCTGATGGAGTTAATCAAGGGGTACCACTGCCCTGGCTGTGTTCCCTGCCAGCCCAGGAGGGTGCTGGTGCCAGAGCCCTTTGCTCTGGGAGAACCAGGTAGAGGGAAGCGGCTCTGCGAGCCTCTGCTGACGGCCCCGCTGCTCAGCCCATTTATCAGTGCCACCAGAGAGAATAAATATTTATAAATGGTGTGTCAGCTCTAATGTGATAAATTATCTCCAGTCATCACAGAGATGGTTCAAGATGTGTTAAGCCGGTTTTAAACATTTGGCTAAGAAAATAGCTGAGAGTGGAGCTGAAGGAGGAGGAACAGGAAAAAATCCCCACATGTGCCAAAAAGAGAAGGACGAAACATTTACCTGTTTGACTTTGTACCACACTCCTCACCCCGGGTTTGTGAAGTGCGAGTAACCTGTCGAAGTACATTAAAACTCTCTTGACTTACCCCAGTTTATTGTAAATATTACAGCAAATCCATTGTAAACAGCAGCAAGAGGCTTTGGGGAACCCATTAATCAAAATAAACTGCTCTGGAAAATGCCTCTGCTCAGCTTGTTTAACTAGTGCTGCAGCTCCATACTGCATAGCTGATTTCAAAATATACAATTTATTGCTTTGGATGTCTTTGCTCAGAGCTAGATCTAAATTCCTCTGGGTACTTTAACATACAGTTAATCAAAGCACAATGCCACTCCTATCATATTTACAATCTGGCAGGCAATTAGTCAATAATAAATAAAATGCATTGGAAAGACAAATGATATTACTGTGTATGTATCAATGGGCTTATAGGCTCAAAAGATTTATCAGTACCACCGGAGAGAATAAATATTTATAAATGGATGTGTCACTCACAAAGTGATAAACTATCTCCAGTCATCACATGAAGAACGCGTATTTTCAAGTTGACATTCTTTATTATCTACCTAATCATTTTTCAAAAGGTGTTTTTCAACTTTATTAGCCGTACTTAACAACTGGAGGAACTTATTATCATCATCGCTGAATTGAGGTTGAACAGCAAAGGCCCACTCAGGATTTCCACTGCAGGTTGTGCAGAGAGAATAATAGGTTTCCTTTCTGCTTTGGCCCCAGACTCCTGAAAGTCCTGCAAACCCTATTTCTGGGAGTAGAACCACTTAAAAATGATTAAAAGCTGTAACCTTCCCCCAAATAAAAATTTTAACATTCACGGTGTTTAGATTTCAAATGCCATTGACATACAGCTACTGAAAACCCTTTGGGACTCAAACATTTTGATTAGTTCTACCAGAGTTCTCTGCTGGGAGATTTGAAACATCAGTACAAAAAAGTATTTTCCCTACAATTCTTTTCTCACCATCTCCAAAAATAGGAGCCCTGTTTATGCCCTGGTAATCTAAATGAGTGACATAGAGTGTCCAGACTAAGGATGTGTTTTAAAACCCACTGATTTTTTGTGTAAATATTTAAATAAGAGTACTTCTTAGGAAAGTAGCTTGTGCTAGCAAAAGTGAGAATGAAGTTGTATTTGCATAAAATTTAAGCCAATATAACTGCATCCACACACAGAAATATTCACAGCAATCACACAGAAAACCAGTAATTCTTTTCTGCTTACATCCTCACCAACAGATCATTAGCTAATGATTAACTCAGCCGTATTTATTTATAGAACTTTGATTTTCATCTTATCTTATTATATTTGATTTTATTGACTGAAAAGCTGGAGTGGTTACATGCTGACTTATCCACGCAACTGTTTTAGGACCATTAATAACCCAATAATGAAGTTTTTCTTTCGAACTAAAAATACCAGGAGCTTGGTGCTTGCATGAGTCCAGCCAGACACCACATGCTGCCAGGACAGATGTTTGGATGGCTGCTGCACCTCTGGGTTTCCCTGCCCTGGGGGATGGAGCTGTACTTGGCTCGCACATGGAAGCTTGTGAGTAAGCAAAGGAAACTGGATATTCTCCACATTTGCAAATCTACCACGCCAGTTAGACCTGATAAAATTTTAAATGCTCCCTTGAATGAAGCTTTTTTTTAAATGCTGCTGTTGTTATCCCACTCATTTTACATCGGAGTTTGGCAGCGGATGCCATTAGCGAACATTCGGTGTCAACAGTGTCATGATGTTGCTCTTAGAGATGTGTCAAGTGCCGTAGTGTGATCTTGTTGCATTTAAAATTAACCACAGCAGTGAGACCGTGCCAATTTCCTGCATTAGATCCAGAATGAAGCCAGCAAACGTGTCAGGTGCACAGAGCGTGTTTCAAGAATAAACAAGCAACAAAGGAAAACTCCTTTCTTCTGCTGCTCTTTTCCTTCCAGCACATCTTGTCACACAAATTAATTGTTAGGGAAAAGCCTTTCTTCTGCTCTGCTGTGCCGAGCAGCCTGCCTCTGCAAGGGGAGAGGAGAGATGGTGGCCAGCCAAGGGCCCCAGAGCCCTGGGGATCCTGTAAGGCAGCCACTTACAACCCGGGTTTAACTTGCTTCTCATTCATTATTCTTCACAGAATCTTTGGAGGCAAGACAGGAATTTAGATAAACCACACAGATCAAGTTCCCTAGGATAAGGAAAAAAAAACGCTTTATTTTAGAAGTGTGGTGCCCAGGCCATATTAGTTAGCAGATCTGACTAAATGTGCATTTTTTTTCCTGACGTAGTCACAGAGTTTTCCTCTGCAAGTCATTTCTCTGTCTAAATCTTCAGTTTCTTGGAAACCACATGACTGATGGTCCTGACTGCTGGAGCTTGAGATAATCTATTGCACTTTAGCTGCAGAGTTGCCCACTCAGCATTATACACGGCTCTGGTTTGCACCACTTGTTTTACGAGGTATAATGCCAGCTTTATATCCTTTGTAGCTGAAACGCTGACAATTTTTTTTTCCTCTATGATTCAGACTGGGGGAAAGAAATGCATTTGTTGAAGTGAGAAATTCTCACGTTAAACCACTTTAACCTTGCTTATTCACATGAGAAGATTTAGGATAGAATCCCTGTAGGCGTGCGTGCAGAACCAGGCTCGTGGCAGAGACCTGACATGTCAAACACCAAGATCAGTTTGCCCAGGGTCACCAGGGGCTGGCAGGAGGACTTGTGTGTGACCCAGGGACTGTGGCAAGGCCAGTCACCTTCAAAGCTTTTGAATAAAACCAGCTCTGTTCCTGTTTCGTAGCAGAGTGATGGAGACCGTGCCTTCCTAATCCTGCTTCTTGCACAACTGGGGTGTCATTACATCACCCACTGGAAAAGCTGCTCCAGCCAGGTCACCTCAGTCCTAGGGCCCAGCCCAAAGCCCTGCCCAGCTCCTGTGAGCACGAGGGAGAGCTCTCTCTAAGGTAAACCCTGCTGCTTCCACCCTGGGCACAGGGCCAGCCTCCCCACATCGGATGGGCACTGGTGGCAGTGGGGCAGGGGGCTCCCAGGGCCAGGCTGGCCACATTCCTCCTGTGAGAGCAATCCCAGCCCTGTTTTATCTGGCTGGGATGAGGCTCAGTTGCTGTCTGACCCAATGGAGATGTTTCTGAGGGATGAGAATTTTTCTGAGAGCTTGCAATAAAGCGAACTGCTGGAGGCAAAATAGCAAAACTGGGAGTATGAGCTCTTCCAGAGGGTCAGCTGAAGCTAATGCTTTGAAAATAGAAACCTTTCATCCAACTGCATCTCACCAAAACATTTCCAAGACAGATATCAAGCGACCTGCAACAAATCACCCAGGAACTTAGGTTAGAGCTGAAATTCCAAGAAAATCTGAGCACGGGGAATAGTGGCTGAGCTCATACGTGGGAGAGTAGGCTTAGGCTGTGAAAGGTTATTCTGGTGTTCAGTAACAGGGGGGGAAATGATCTTTCAAGTTAGAGATTTCTCAGCTGAGGGTGGCTGTTGAATAAGCCAGCACCAAGGCTCAGAAGGACATTTGAAGGAGCTGACTCCTTGCAGCAGTGAGCCATGCAACTGGCATTTTATTTCTAGCAGTTGAGCAAAATTGCAAACAGCTGGTGGATTTTTGGAACATTTTAAAACATTTCTTTCAAGGTATGTTATTGCCTCCTTAAAAATAAATACACATGCCACACATTCCCCCTTTTGCAGATACAGTGAACGTGTATCCCAAGCACCATCCCTCAGCTGTGCTACAAAATCCCTCTGCTACGGCGGTGGGACTCAATTTTAATTCTCTTTTTTTTTCCCCTGAAGCCTGGTAGTCCCCCTGTACCAGGAGAACAAGTGATAAAGGAGGAGAGGGTGATCACAGAATTGCTGTGTTATCACTGTGCTCTCCCTCCTGGGGCACAGCCCCTCAGTAGAACATCCCAATTCAGTGGGGAACCAAAGGGGGTTTCTAAAAGGGGACTGGAAAAACCTGATTACTTTATGCATGAGGGACTTGTTTCAAACGCTGCTGTGGGGACTCCCAGTGGTCCTAAAAGCTGAGGATAGATTTCAAAAACTGCGTTCTTGCATGTGGAGGGAGGAAGTGATGACTGCTCTGCTCAATTCCCTGTAGCAAAGGTCAAGAATAGAAAGGCAAGAATCAAAATCTCAGCTCACGAATCGTCACCCTGAGTGAATATTTTGCCACCAGTTAACACCTAGGGCTGCCTGTCCCCAGATCCTTCCTGTCCCTCCCTTCATGTGTCACTGCTGAGAACACAAACATCCTCTCCACCACACAAGGTCATCTCCATCCTCCAAGCAAGGCCCCATTCTGCTCGCCCTCCCCTGGGTCTGCACTGGCAGCAGGCAGCATCCTTTGCCTACACCACTCCCACTGCAGTGGGAGCCAGATGGAGACAAGCACAGACAAGGTGAGGCGACCCTCCAAGGCGAAGGGCACGGAGTCAACAGCACACAGCTGCTGGGAGCGCTGAGACCGGGGGGGATGCTGTGCTGCACTCCCTGCGTTTTAACACAGGCCCTAATTGAATTCATTATGAGAACCACATCCCCACATCATCAACACCATACGGTATTTCGCAGCTGTGGTCGTAACTCAGCTTCATCAAAAACCTGCAGTGGCGAGGAATGAGCAATAGCAACGGTGTGTCACTTTCTCAAAGGCTCTTGTACAGGGTATGGACAGCAGGCAAGTGCATGCAAAGTCAAGCTGAAGGTTGGGGGCTTCGATTTTCTTAATTTGTATGGCAGTTTTGACATATCAGAAGCAGAGACTCTTTTGGATATGGACACATTAAAAAAAAAAAATTAGCAAATAAGGCTGAAAGTGCAGGGTCAGTGCTATGGATGTACCCATGGGCTGTGTTACATCACTGACAGCTCCCAGACTGAGCAGTGCCAGGATTTGTTGTTGTCAAAAAGCCATACCCCATTCAGTCCCATTTGTCTTCCTTCTTCTCCATCCTTTCCTCTGCTCTCAGAAAACAGCAATATGCAGCATGAGAGACATGTTGGAAACCAGGAGTGAGTCCTGACAGTCCATGTGCTTCAGCAGCTGTTACCTTGGGATAATGAGGTCAATCCTTTACAAAGTGAACTTCATAAAATCACCGTTCTGTCTGGAGTGACACGCAAGGACGTCACAGCAGACCTCCTACAGGCTTGGCACAACATGTGACACATTTCCATAGATTTCAGTTAACTAAAGCCTCACTGAGCTCTCCTGCATCCACGTGCCCAGGCAAGGACATCCCAGGGGATGTGGGGGCCTGTTCCCCCACTCACAGGCATAAGCATATGAGGGGCAGGTAGGTTACAGGACCCTTTAGAGGGCAGTGACAACGCTTTCTTTTTCCATCATACAGCAGCTAAAGGTTGGTATTAACTTGGCAATAAATACCTGGTATTTCCCTTCTTTTCTAGGGTATCAGACTCTGGAGACCTCTCCTGCACTATGCACATGGGCACACTTGCACACACCCACCTACCTAAAATAACTCCAGCTTGATCCACACCATTTAAAAACCTCACAGGCAGTGGCCACGAGTCCTTTCTCACTTTGTCCTATGATAAAACTTTGTTCAGCAAGCCAAAGGACAAAACCCCAGGAATTGCAGCTTGGCTGATCATCCCTCTTTCTTCTCCCTGTCTCAGAAGTGCAGTTGCTTCCAGCAGCTCTGCTGCCTTGCCTTAGGTGAGGGTCTCTTTAGGAGGAAACTGCAGTTCCCCTAAATTGAGAGGGGGCAGAACTGAAAAAAATTTGGTGGTCTGGCAGGGCTTAGATCTGAAGCTTTAGTATGAGTCTCTCTAAAGGCTGAGAAAAGGAAATTTCACAGAATGGGTGTTAAAAAAAGAAAAAAATCTGTAATCAGGCTAATTTGATAACCAATTTGTCACAGCCATGCTCTCACCCTTGCTTTTGAAATGAATGTTGTTTGGAGACAAATGTCAGCAAGCCAGGCTGGAGTGTGAAATCCATCACAAGCACAGCCACCAGATGTGTTGGCTTTATGAACTTCGGATTTCCTGAACCTCTTGGTTAAAAAGCATCTGTCTCTATTCCTCGAGATCAGGAGTGGTGAATTCAGCAGCTCACAATCAAGTTGAAGTTGTTTATCGAGAAGTTTCTTATTTCTTGAGAAGTTTCGTCAGATGAGGTTATTCATCATGGAATACGTGCTCCCTTCAAGCAGTTTGAAACTTTCCAACAATTACTTGGTTCTCAGACTCACTACCTGGATGCAAAATACTCTAATATGGTTATCATTTCCAGGTGTAAATGTTCCGTAATGAGCCCAAACTTGTCCTTTGTCGAAACCTCACAGCTGAGCCTGTGAGACTTGTTAATCTCTAGAAGCACACACTTCTGATTCAAACTATAAAATTATCCATTTGAGGCAAATCCTAGATCCCTAAGCCACACGTGCATTGGAAAAGGCTTGATTTACATGGTTGTAAGACTCTAGCAGGAAGCACAGTCTTTGGCTTACAAAGAAAGATGGAAAGAGGAAGCTGCTTCATTTGCAAATTCAGCATTCGAGATTGAGGGCAACGTTCTTGTCTTCTGACTTCCCTGCAAAACCATTTTAACATCACACCAAGTTACACTGAGTATGTACCTGTATCTGTATAAAACTTGCTGGTATTTCTATCATTCCAAAGTTAAAATTCAGCATTTTGACTCATGCCACCTCTTGCTCGCAGCACACATGGGAGATATCCCTTTCCTGGGGGCTCACAGCCCCAAATGAAAAACTCTGGGGTGAGCAGCTCCCACAAAGAAACACTGGCAAAGCTGAGGTCACCACAGCTGCCCCAAGTCCAAGTTCAGTACCAGGTTTGCAAACTTCTCTCCAGTAATATCTGTTACAAGCACATGCATTTACACAAATCTGTCTGGATGCATGTAGGACAGGAATTGTAATTTTTACACACTTTGCTCTCAGATTTCTCTGCTGGGTCAAGGCAAAACAGACGAGCTGCTCATTCGTCCTCCCTAATTTAGTTCCTTGTGTCTGGGACTGAGGGGCACACGGGGCATCCCCTTCACACCCCCACATTTCGGGGCTGGATGCATTTCTCCCATTGGAAGAGATGCTCAGGGAGGAACTTGCTCAGCAGCACAAACATCACAGAATGAGCCACAGGCTGGGCACTGCCACAGGTCCCACACAGTGCCCCAGCACAACCCTGGCCTTCCCATTTTTCTCTTACCTCCTTTCCGCCCTGATGGCCATTCCTGCTCCAAGAGGCAAGAAAAGCACGGGGGATGCTGCTCCTTTTCCTGTTTATCTGAGAGCCCAGCACGAAGGCAGTTCAGAAGCAACCTCGGTGCAAATTGATGATCAGGCAATAAAACTGTCTTTAGATAAGTAGCACAGTTTGCATACGCCTTTGTGCGTGCACCTGCCTGTTCAGCGAGTCATCACTCATTTCACAGCTCATTTCGCTGACTGTGGTCTACAGGTTTTATCTCTTTAATTGGGCAAACAATACACACCTTGTCTCTGCACATAAAGCCCAGTGCTAACGTGCATGTCTCCTACAAGTTGGTGGTTTGGCTTCTTTTTAATCAGCTCTAAGTAATGCTGAGCGTTTAAGGCGGAGTGCCGTTTTTGTGGTGGTTCAGTCTGCAATGCAAATACTCGGATTTCTCAAGGATTCTGATTTTGGCGGAGGTCAGTCTTCGAGAGCCCACATCAATGTCTGTTGAAGCCCGAGGAGGGAGTCTCTTTGATGTCAAACGGCTTTGGGATGGACCCAACAAGGCTAAGAAGAAAAGACAAGAAATGAGAGTCCCCTCCCTCACAAGTAAGGAGCCTAAAGCAGAATAGAGTAGTAGCTGGGATTTATCAGTTACCCTACTTCAAGGGGTTTCTCTGGGAAAAGACTTGGCTTTTTAAAAAACACATGAGCAGTGAATTACACAGAGACTGGCTTTAGCATCTCCATCGAGGCCGGCAGAGTTACTGCAGTTACAGCCTTGGCCTGAGGAGAAGTTAATGCAAAGAGCAGCTGAAACTGCCCGAGCAGAGCATGGTCCTGCTGCAGTGTCCTCTCTCCTTCTTCTCCACCTTTCACTGCTCCCTGCTCCCAGTGCTTCCAATGCTGTCCTGCAGGCTGGGGCTGCGGGGCACTGCCACAGTCCCTGTGCATCCCGCAGGGAGATGCAGGTGGCTGCACCATCACCTGCTAAAGGGCTCTGCACAACCCAGCTCTGACCTGGGGTCCTGTCTGAGCTACCAAAAACCAGGACAAACACGGCAGGCCGGGATGAGGCTTTCCGGGAGAGGATGAGCACCCATCCCTGCGGCAGTTTGAGCAGCAAGGACGGAGAGAGCCACCCGAAAAAACACACACCCACACACGCTTTGCAGCATGATTAGTTTTTGGCGAAGACACGCTGAATGTAGGGGGGGAAAGTGCTGTCTTTGTTCGAGGATGCAAATGAGCATCTTTTTTAGAAGCTGAGAAAGAGCCCCGACTAACCAAAATTGCGCATTGACTGAAATAAGCCAGGCTGCCTTTCAGATGTAGACTTCAGACAGAAAATGAAACATATCAAAGTGTCTGATTTGACGTGGCTTGCAGCTGCAAGGCAAAGCGACTGTCCCATTTTTTTCCCCTGAGGCAAACACTCAAGATTTTCTTGATCTTATCTTTGTCTTTCTATAAGTCTTTGAAAACCATCTGTAGAGATTCATAAAGGGTATTTGTGTTTTAAGTAAACTGCAGAAGTGATCTATACCGAACAGATGGAAACAAATCAAAAAGCTTAACGGGATGCAGAAAAACAGCAACACTTAGAAAAATACTAGATATGAGTGAGTAGGCAGGTTGTCTCCCATTTGTATTACATTTGGTGTGGCATCTCTTTCCCAGAGCTCTCTCTGCAGCCCGCACAGTGGGGTCTCCTCACTCCTCTCCTGTCCTCGTTCACAGGCTGCAAAACACTTCCCCGGCTGCGTTGGATCTTCTGGACAAGCATCCCTTCGATGGGAATTGTTCAGCTCCTTGGCAGAGCCCTCGTATCCACCCGGAGCCCTCAGTGCAGCTCCCTCACAAATAGATTGCATTTGACAGCAAAGGGTTCTGATTTTTCACGGCTTGCCAAAACATTTCTGCACAGGGAAGGTGGGGGAGAAAAGTGCTACAAATCAATCTCGGCGTGCTCGGGGATCGTGCGGTTGTTTGTTTGTTCCGGGTGATGTTTTTTTCTGACAGACGATTTCAAAGAAGCACAAGGCTGCTTCCTCAGCACCAGCTTTTCATAGAAGACACAATAAGGTGCAAAATGATGTGTCTTACTGGAGTGAGTGGGCGTTAATGGGACTTCCTGAGAGTACTAACAAAACTCACAGAGAAAAAGAGAAAAAGAACACTTTAAAAAAATTTTCCCTGGTGTTTCAGCTGAGGCCTTGGGTGTCCTCTCCCGTCCCCATTTGTCAGAGGCCTGCATGCCCAGTTTGAGGAGGATGCTGTGGCACTGCAGGGGAGCACCAGCCCTGGTTCAGATCAGTTATTGCAGTGAAGCTGTGGCCAGGGATGGGTTTTGCTCGGGGTTACAAAGACAGTTTTTGTATCAGCACAGCTCTGACTTCACAAAATTCCCAGCAGTTTGTTCAGAGAGTCTGGTCCCTGCTAACACAAAGTCTGGACTGTATAATCCCCTCCATAAATTTATCAGCTTCCATCATAAAACCACTCGGACACAGTGCTGCTGCACAGCTGTTTCATAACCTCAACCCTTTGGTGGCAGCAATGCCTGTTTTCTTTCCAGCTTACGTGTATTAATGGCCAGTTTGTACCTTTATTTCCCCTCCTCCTTTTCTTTTCCTTTCTTTACTCACCAGTCCCTAACAGGCCCAAGGCAAAAGTTAAGGAAAATTCCAGATGGGAGACCCGGGGATGGAGAAGGCTGTTGGAGTGACATCAAAGCACTCCTCCACTTAGTTTCTGTAGGATGTTACACGATAGAAGTTCAAGATAAATGCGCGCTTCTACTGAGCTACTTAATTTATTACGAAGCCGAGACACAGGTTCTGCCTCAAGCATCTCAGGAGCTGGGTGTTTGTATCCTGCAGTGCCACCTGGTCCCCAGGATGGACACAAGGGACAGTCCTGTCCCTTTTGGCTCTGGGACTCTTTGGTTGGGGTCCTCAGGCACACAGGAAAGGATCATGTCAAATGAAGAAATGGCAGGTTGCGCTTTGGCCCCACGTCAACCTTCCCCCACCAAGATGAAAGTCCAGCAGTTCTAAACCATGGGCTGAGCTCAGTGCAGACCCAGACGTGTTCCCACTGCTGTCAGAGGGAATTCATCTTTGACTTGGCTAGACCTGAACACGACAATGTCAAAAGCACCTGAAAACTCAGTTCTTTCTATGCCAGGAGGCAGGGCCAGAGCAAATCCTTGGCATCCCTCCTCTCCCTCAGCACAGGGCTCCAGCCCCAGGGTTCCAGCACGAGCAGCTGTGGTGGGAAAGGCCCTTCCATGTCTACCCCCCAGCCTCCAGGACAATCACTGTGGGGTGCTACACACTTTTATCACCATCTCTCTTAGCCATTGATAAAGGAAATGAAGCATTCCTACACTTTTCTCTGCCCCTTCCAAAGGGGTCATTGCCTTCTGCTCGGCCATGCCAGCTTCCTTCTCCAGAAGGGAGCAGGCCAATACTGACTTCCACTCTTGTCCAGCAGGCCACACCCATGAGACCATGCAGGGGTGACATCTGGGGCCTTGTCACCCTGAACATGCCCATTTCCACCCCCATCTGGAGCTCAGCCAGCTCCAGGCTCTGCCTCCTGAGCTAAGCACAAGGCATCCCATGCTGCCATCCCAAGGGCCCTTCGGTATTTGGGTCCGTGGAAGTGCAGATTCCCAGTTCTATCCATCTAGCAGCCTGGAGAGCCTTGCCTGCAAAAATAGAGGCAAGACTGTGACTGATATTTTTAGAAAGGGAATGCATATGTAAATTATTCCCCTGAAAATGTCTCTGTGCGTCAGCCTCTCCCCTGATTCAGAGAACATCCCTTCTATCTTTTCCTCAAGTACACGCTGCACACAGAGAAGCTTAACATCTCAGGCAGAGAAGGTTGCTGCAAAAGTGATTCATCTATCACATCCTTCACAGCTTCGGTAAACTGGAACGGTGCGAATCTCTCTGCCCCCAGTCTTGGCTGCTCCGGAGCTCCCGGCTTCCCTCCCATTCACAGCTTCGTGCGCTCAGCGGAAGGCGAGGAGCGCGGCTGGCTGCCTCACCTCGCTGTGCCCGGCCTCCCACCGTATGCTTCCTGCCGAGGATGCGCTCAGAATGCAGACAGGCCCATCTGCCGGAGCGCTTCCCCGGCCGGCGCCTCGGGGGCTGCGATGGACGTGTCCGGGCCATGAGGAGCCCTTCCTGCCCTCTGCACGCACCCCCCGAGCATCCCACCCGTGATTCCTGCACCCAGAGCATCCCCATCGCACCGGCCAGAGCTCAGCCTGCTCCAGGGCTGTCCGGCCCCAGCAGAGGAGGCATCCCAGCCCTGATTCCTGCATCCGGAGCATCCCCATCCCACGGGCCAGAGCTCAGCCTGCTCCAGGGCTGCCCGGCCCCAGCAGAAGAGGCATCCCAGCCCTGATTCCTGCATCCGGAGCATCCCCATCGCACCGGCCAGAGCTCAGCCTACTCCAGGGCTGCCCGGCCCCAGGCAGGGGAGGCATCCCACCCGTGATTCCCGCATCCAGAGCATCCCCATCCCACGGGCCAGAGCTCAGCCTGCTCCAGGGCTGCCCGGCCCCAGGCAGGGGAGGCATCCCACCCGTGATTCCCGCATCCAGAGCATCCCCATCCCACGGGCCAGAGCTCAGCCTGCTCCAGGGCTGCCCGGCCCCAGGCAGGCGAGGCACCCCACCCATGCTCCGCGCTGGCCATAGGGAGCCTCCCAAGAGGAGGCGGCACTCCCAGCCAGCAACACACACCCCTGTGCTTCTCCACCCCCTCACATTCGCACCCTGCCCCCGTGCGACCTGCCCAAAACTCCTCCGGTGCCAGAGGCTGCTCGGCAGCTCAGGCAGGGACCTGTGCACAGGCAGCTCGCAGTGCCCCTGAGCTTTGGGAGGTAAACAGCCCAGGCCCCGACGTTATGTTCCATCACTGTCCAGAAGCTATTAGGGAGCTAATTAAAATGAATAGATCACTTAAGTATTCAGAGTTCATATCCCATTAATTCAACAGCGCAAGATACAGAGAAAAAGACAAAGGCTGAAGAAAAGGCCAAGGACGCTACAGACACGTTCCTCAGTGCGGATTTTTTACTCTCCATTCTTGTAATACAAAAGATAAGTCTGTCTCTTGGCTTATCTAGATACATTTGTAAGGATTAAAAACACACTTCTTTGCCTTTGCATTCTGCTGTAAATGATTAGCCCATGGTATTGTTAAGCAGGTGCTCTGCCAGCCCCAAGGTTCTGATTTAAGCCACAAAGACAGGGAAATTCAGAGGGAAACCTGCTGCTGCCTCTGTGGAGCAGCCAGGCAGGCAGGACGCTGCCACTTCCTTGCCTTTGCAGGCAGATGGGGAGATGGGGTTGCACATGCAGCCTCAGTCCTACAGGAGAGGCTGGCCCCAATTCCTGCACCAGGAAAAAAGAGCATTTTCCTGCTTCCTGGTGCTGTTTGGGAACAGGGACATTGATAGCCAGGCAAGGGCATATCTCCCACCTGGAGCAGCACAGTGACCTCACCTCCAAGATTCCACTCTGGCTTTGAGGCTGGCTATGAGATGGGAGTAGCAATTTCCAAAGCCTTGGGCACGATCCAAGGAGGTATCCCTGCATGGAAACCGCTGTCCCCAAGCACATCCTGAAAACCCAGCTCAGCAGGAATGAGCAGGCTGCAGAAGAGGAGTTGGGTAGCTCAGAGGGTGGGAAATGGGATCACACCTTTAAAAAGCCACTGAAAAACAGCAGAGCCCTGCAGCCGTAAGACCTGGATGTTGTTCTGCTGCAAAGCTCTGTTTGCAATGGTTCCTGTGAGGCCTCGGACAAACTCAAGAGTGGCTCTGGTCCCAATCCCACCTTGCACTGCCAGGTTTATGCTGCTCTATCATGCTGCTTCATATCCCTTTTTAAAAGGGGCATTGCAGGCATTTAAGTCCTCTCTGTCTCCCTGAAAATATTGCTGGGTCAGAGAAATCCAGCTACAGGTAGCCTGCTGAAGAACGGCTGTGCTCGTTCCCCAGAAGACTCTGCTCATGGTCCTACAGTTTGGAGCTCTTCAGCTGAAGAAAACCTAACTCAAGGAATGGCATTTCTTTGTCACATTCCAGACCAGCACAAATTAATGTATCGGCATTAAAAGTCCATGAGAAATGGGGTTAATTACGGAAACGATGACCTTTATATGCAGCAGCTCAGGCATGGGCTGCTCTCATACATCATCGCGTTAGGAAGAGCCACTTACCGACACACAACAGCAAATAATAAATAATAAATAATTAATCCATCAAACTAAATTGAACTTTGTGTAATGTACTCCTGACAAACCACAGATTAATTTGCCTAATCCATCATCTGTTAATCCTTCATCCCCAAGAAACGCACTGAAGTGCTACAGCTCTATCATTCAACTCTATTCCTACAGGCGGGGGACTCAGGTACAGTCTGCCTGAAATCCATCAACTGAGTTCCCCACCTTTGGCAAATACTGCCAGAGCGTTGCAGATTCCATGTGTCAAAGGTGGATAACTGGAGCATCGGAAGTTCTGGATTTATGAAGCCACAAAAATAACAATCAGGGGTTTATATCATCTGTAACTAAATCAGTTACACTGAGCTTAGCGCATTGTTTGCACAATATAAATAATAAATGCTAATATTCAATGTTAAAGAAACTGGAGCTCTAACCCATACTAGTAGATCTACACAATAAAGCTCATTGCATAAAAGCTTGCACTTTAGAATAAGGCTCTTGGTAAAAGGAGGAAATGAAGAGGATTTCCAGGTTTCAAATGTATTTTATTCTGAGTCTGTTTAGAGTGTTCCAGCTGTAGGAGAGGTAACACAGCAGGGCTGAGGAGCTGTACCTGGAGAAGACACAGAAGTGGTGGGTGTGCCCACCTTACTGCAAGTACTGGAAACTGGCGATGTATTTAAGCAGCCACCAAGTGCAAAATGGTCCCAGAAAAGAACAACCACTGGATTTAAGTGCAATAAAATCTCCCAAACTTTCTGTGGTAGTCAGAAGGTTCTGTGTCAAACTCAGTTGAAGTCAAAGGTGCAAACCAGCAGCTGGTACCCAGCCCTGTAGGAGGAGACAGGCAGGAAGGCAGGCACACAGGCAGGCTCGCTACTCGCATCCACCCGGTTTCCCAGGTCAGTGGGGAAATTTGGTACAGGATTCTTAAATACTACAGGAACCCAGTAACTTTTTCCCAGTCCACACTAACAAGTTCCACAGCAGTGGAAATACTCACTTATCCAAACCATTATTGGACACCAGAAAGGTGCCTACTCTCACACAAGAGCTGAAAGCCTGTGTCTGGTTTTAAACAGAAAGCCAAGAAGCCAGCAATTAAATACTTTCCCTTCCTGTAACAGATTACTCCAAAGTCAAGTTGTTTGCCAGTCTTACTGTCAAATCTGATTAATTTGTTCTTTGCATTTGCTTTAACTGTCAAGTGACACCATGAAGTGACAGTGCCAAACCTGCCCAAGAGCTGCAGAGGAGCCCTGCAGCCCTTTTGCATTCAACATTAACCCCTCATGTTCACACTCAGCTTATGCATTGTGGCTACTGGATCCTCACCGAGCAGCTGGGAGAGTGTGCAGGCCTGCAAGGTCCTTCTCTGGCAGGGGGACCAGGAGGGTGCCTCTTGTGGCATCAGCACAACAAAAACCTAGAAAAACATTCCAGAGATGGCAGGAGCAGCAGGGACAGCAGCAGGGTCATGTTTTGCTGCCTTAGTTGGCAGCAAAGAACAGCAACTTGCTTTGGTCCTGCCCCACTGCAGAAGTCTCCATCCCCAAGCAGTAAATACAGTTTGAGGGAAAAAGCTTCCAGGTGAGAAAGGCAGGACTGCTGAGTGGGAGACACAAACACAAACAACCTTTGTTACATCTCAGGGAGAGGGCACTGCACTCCTAATGAAGTCTCTAGGGTAGAATTACAAAGTATTAACGTGCTTGTGTGTAAAAAGTGCAATAAGGGCTGAACACTGGAAACCAAGGGTTAATGGAAGAAGCCACAGCCACCTGTGCAAATGCATATTTAATGTTCTCAGAGGACAAGTATGCCAACTGCTCGGCAGCCAGGAACTCTTTCTTAAGAGCTACTGTCATAAGCTTCTGATCTAGTTCATAAATAATCATCAAATGAAATGATTTATGGATTTGCTGAACTAAAACTTTCTCTGTTCTTCCTCAGCTCCTCTTCGATGTCTGGGAGAGGAGGAGGATGCAGCAGAGCTGCAGGAGCTGGGGCTGATGTTGCTGTGCACAGGTTAAGATTGTCCCTTGCTTTGCCAGGGGCAGTGAGGCAGCTGGCACAGCGATACCCATAGGGTGGGTTTGGGGACAATCTCAGGACCCTCCTTGGGTCCCGATGGCCATGTCCACATCTGGGACCTGCCCCAGGCTCCTGCTCTGCACAGCATCCTTCATATCCTGGCTTGTGCCAGCCGGGGAAAAACTTATCCCAAGGCAGTGATGGTTAAATTATTACCCAGACATCAATCTCAAAAATCCCAGTCCGTTTTCTCCGGTTATCTCTTTATTTAGAAAAGCCAGACTGAACATAAACTGGCACACTCAAGTGTCATATGATTATCAGTATATAAATGAATGTCATCCCATTTAAATCACAACCCAATCTAAGTTTGAGGTCAGCCCTTCTTTCAGCAGAAGGTTGGACTTGGTGACCTCTCGAGGGCCCTTGCAACCTGAATTGTTCTTTGATCTGGTGATTTTTCTCTAACAGAAATTTACATCTCTTTTAACAGAAGTAACTTGCTGCAAGCCATGGGAAAAAGAAAGTTTAGTAACAGGTACCTCCTATTTTGAAGCTGTTTAGGATTCAAAGCTTTAGGAGAGGTAAATATATTTATAAGACATTGGAAGCTTTAAAAGAGGGCACAGGCTGCAATCCTGCAGCACTCTGCTCAAGGCAGGCACCCAGCTCCAGAGCTGGCACGACTGCTTTCATACCCATTGCTATTCGATTTTCTAATGGTATCCAATTACCTCTCATAGCATAGAAGACAGACTTAAAATATGTCCTATTTTTTTATTATTTTCTTATTGCTAAAGCCTAAACTTGCTTGTAGCGATTTGCAGGCTGCCCTCCTCTCGCTGGGAGCACCAGCCAGCTCCCAGCAGCATATTTTTGGTGCATTTATAACAACTTGGGGTCAGGTTTTATGGTGGTGCAGAGAGCCCCTTGCTAAGAGACCCCAAGACCTGCCTCTGTCTCTTGCCAGAGCCAGGGGTGTCCCCGGAGCCCCGCCTGCCCCGCCAAGCCGCCGCAGCTGCTGCGAGGATCAAGCCGCGCTTGTGTCGGGCTTTGATGTTCCCAGGTGGAAGGAGCTCAGACGGCGCGGCCGAGTGTTGTTTTTACACAAGATTTATCAGCACAGTTAACACAGCGCCACGGAGCTGCTCTCCGAGCATGCCCTGCATGGCAATGAGCGCTCGCAAGCCCGGCTGCTGCTGCAGGTACGCGCTGGCACTCACCTTCAAAGGGCTTTGCAAACATCAGCTCGGCGAGCCTCACCCCCGGCTCCCCAAGGAGAGCTCAGCTCCGCTTCCCAGGAAAGGGAGGGAGGCGCAGAGGTCGCGGACTGGCTTTGTGATGGGCTTGGGAGAGCCAGGATTCAAAAGAGATTTAAGTATCTTGTTTTCACACAGACATTTATATGGGGCTTATACATTGTATTGCCTGGAGGAACCTCACACTTGGGCGTACGAGACTTTCGGTGGGTTAGGATGTATTTTATCCCGAGCTGTGTAATTTTTCAATATCCAACAAGATGAGCTGCTCCGTAAAATAGAGTGCTCAAGAAGAAGCTTTGTTGAATTTTAACAGAGGCACATCAATGAATTCACACTGATGTCCCTGGGAGATCAAACAGGAGGCTAGAAAAATTACAGGAGAAAGCATCTGGGATCCTTTGGGGGAAAACTGTCAAAGTATTGTAGGAAAATATAAAGCTTGATGGGATATCAAGAGGTCCTCCAGTCCAGTGTTTATAAACCTCTAAAAATCACTTGATTCCTTAATCTAGAAGTCACAGACTACTTTGTGCCCTGCTGGCACAACTGCCTTACTTGCAATCCTAACCAGGATTTGGACCAATGCTGAAATATGTTTTTTCTTCTCCCATTTTCTTTTTTAATTTCCTGCATGATTTATTCCTTCCTGGTTGTTTTCTGAGCTACCATGGGATGTTGTGTGGACACCTGGCCTCACCTTCCAGAGTCACAGGTGCCATCAAAAGCATCCACACCAGCCCAAGACAAAATGTCATTCCCTTCAGTGACCTCCAGGCTCCATCCCACCTCCAGGCTCTGACCTCACCCCATCATCTGAGATCAGGGCTCCTGTGGTTTCCCTGCCTCACCTCTGCAGGCACTGCACAGGGGCATGCTCTGTTACACGCTTTTAAAAACACAGCACCTCTTCATATACCTTTTGTCAAAACATCCCCAGTTTCTTCCAGTCAAAGCTGGGATGAATAAGTCTAAAAATAGCAAAGGGGTCTTACTGGATTTGCAAAGCAAGACTGCTTTGAGCTACCAGAGTCATCCTTGGACCTCTGTGGACAGCACATTTTACAGATCCAGCTGTGCTGCCGAAGAGAAAAGCCCAGCAATTTAAATAAATACTGTGCCTCTAATCCTTGTAGCTCAATTTCCCAAATTTGACTGTCTCCTGAGCTAACCTTTGCTGTAGGAAAGGCTTATCAATACCAGGCACTGAGACCAGGTAATCTGTGCAGCCTCTGTACAAGATATTCCTGATCTCACCCAGAGCCACTCTCACCTCTCCTGACACTTGGTGCAGGACCCTGGGCCCGTAACCCTCCACCCATCAGGATACGCAGCCTTTGGGCTGACACCAAGCAGCTCTTTTCCATATTCATACACAAAACCATCGCCCCATCAGCGTTCAAAGCCTTTGATGCGACACCAAGTGGGGTTTGGGGTTTTTTTTTGTTACATATTTGGGCAGATGGAAGCAAGCATTTCCCACACCTTTCCCACACCTCCTCCCCGGAACAAGCCCAGCCCTTCCAGCTCCTTTCCCAACCACAGGAACCGCAGCCCTCTGTGGTTCGTGCACGTAACTAATGCGCCGAGGTCTGCTTTTTGTTTAAATAGCTGTGAAAAGCAGAGTGTGTGTTTTACCCAGAGATATATTACACTTGATTAGCCGGGGCGCTGGAGCGCAAATGCTCCAACAGGAGACGGACGTGCTTAACCAGCGGTTTGAGCCCGCGCTCCGGTACCGGGAGGTCAGGGGAAAGATTAACTATATCTGACTGCCGTGTCAAAACACTCAATTGCAGCATTTATAAACCCACAGAACTAGTTGCCTCGGTCGGCAGAGCGGATTTATTTCCCTCCGCGCGGCTCCCGTGAAACAAAGCGGGGCAGTTGGCGGGGCCAAGTTTGCTTTCGGCTCCTGCCAAAGGGCAGGGAGACCTGAAAAGTTCAGGTGGAGATGGGAAACTTTCACTGTCTTCAGGAAAAAAAAGTAAATCCAGGGGAGAAGATGGTGATTTTTCAGTTGCCTCTGCTTATGGCTGACCCACAGCCAGGTGTACGGTTCAGCTCTGTGAGTCGTCTGTCTAAACACTATTTTAATAGGAGAAAAAAATCCCATTTTGCTGCTCTTCAACAGGTGTAACACGCACATAATAGCTTCTGGTTTACACTCAAAAACCTTGTGGAAAAAAAAAAAAGTCCTGCTTTTCACACCAGGGATGTTTGGGTTTGATTGCCCTGTAGAATCCTAGAAATGTGTTTCTGTGCAAAACAAGCTGAAGGTGACCCCTGAAGAGAGATTCCCTAAGGAGGCCTCCCCACTTCAAAATCAGCATCTTTTCAGGATACTGTGCTTGAAACTCATGGTTAGATTTGGAACTGCACATACAGCTCTTGAAATACAAGTCTAGTCCTTTTTATCTCGATATACATCTCCACTGGAAAAGATTGAGTGATGCCCAGTGTGAGCAGACAACTGCAGCGTGTGGCTACTGAGAGTCAGAATTTGGACAACTGGGACCACCACTTCAAAAAACCAGACCAAAAAACCCCCCCACCATTTCTACAGCTTTATGAGATATGTATGACTAAGGAAAAAGGCTTTGCTTCCCTTCTGCTCCCAAATTCCAGATTCTTTTGTCGGCATCCAGACTCAATTCTATCCAACTTATTGTCACTTCAAATTGCCCTCCTTTTCCATATCAAACTCGGTGGTCATCATGTGGTGTTACTGACAGCTTGTTCCTCCGTGTTTCATCTCTGGTTTCAGCATCAAGGGCAGGACTGGAGATCTCACCAACATTTGAAGAAAAAGGTGCCAGACACCCAGGGTCAGTGTCCCAAGAGCACATCTCCTCTTCACCACACCCATTGCAGGTACTTTAAGGAGCTATTGCTCCCTGTGCTCTGCAAAAGCAGTGAATTCTCAGTATTCCAAGCCTGTAAGAGCACTTTTGTTTGCAGGGGCAGGACCAGCACATCCAAGAGATACCAAAACTAGAAGGGCTCATCCTTCAAAGCCTCCTAGGTGTTTCTTAGCCTACTCCAGGCCCTGTGGACTCAAACCAGCCGCTGCTCAAGGGTTCCTGCTCTGCGCCCTGCTGCACGACACAGCTGTGCCCATGTCAGCCTGGCAGAAGACACAGACAGGACTTCTCCACTAGAGTCACAGGAATGTTTCTGGGGAGAGACTGTCTGGATAAACCAGATGCTTCAGCACCCTGAGCTATGCTGCAGGGGTGCAATTTTGTTTTTAAACTGCACTTAGTAGCGTTCTGACTTGCAGGTTTCACTTTTTAATAGTAAACACATCCTGTAGGTGCCAGAGAACATTTCAAAGCATTTCAGTGGAGTCCTTTTACCTCCACAGCCTGGGGGCACATACACTGAAACAACAGCTGAAATCCAATTACTGAGGAATATTCCCAAGTGCATTTCCATGGGTAATTTGTTAGTCTGTTGGAACATGCAAAGTGATTTTTCTCCACTTCTTGGTGCTGTACCATAGGCTCCTAGGTTGAAGATTTCTATCCAAATTGCATGGTAACTACCACTGGAAAGGAATCCACATGACCAGGGGAACAACCTGCCAGTACTTTCCAGGACCCAGCCCTCACCTTTGATTTGACAAGAAGTTATCAGCCCAGCCACGCCAGAATCCCTGCTACCAGCCGAGCTCCTCGTTGCCCAATAGGTTTGATGCATAAAGACATGAGAAGCCTGAAAGTATTTTTCCTTCAGCATCCTGTTTATTGATTTAGCAAGGAGCTGACACAGATGTGCAGTTCTAGAGACAAGCCGTAATGCAATCCCTTCATCTGCTGTCACTCAAAATCACACAAGCTGGCTGCTGCCATAAGGGGAGGAGTGGCCACCCTGCTCATTTTGGGACTGCCAAACAAGCCAGCCAGGAGCTTTGTCCTCATTAGAGAGGAACCCCCAGATTGCCACCGCAGCTGTGCTGTGTGTGCCATCACAGCACATCAAACGCTGTGCCCAGGAAAGCTCCTCGTGCTGGGTACACACAGACACAGCCACGATGCCCTTCCCTTCTCCTCCCAGCCAAAGAAAGGGAGCCGTGGCTGTATTTATCTGCAGCATGAACCAGCCCAGAAGCCCCCATTGCCATGGCCCTGCTTGGGGTGCTCTCCCACCCTCCTGGGGGATGCCCACACCTTCAGCCCAGGGGGAGAACCCCAGCTGGGTCCCTCACAACCACATCGGGACAGGTTCACAGCACGGGCTGGCTTCCAGGTGGGAGCACCTCATCTACTCCTCTCCCCAGTCAGTATCATCCCCACTGGTGAAATATCACTGGAAATTCATCAAATTTCAGAAAGAGGAGGCAAAAATTAAATAGACAAAGTTTGGGTCAGAGTGACAAGGAACATAATCAGAAAAGAGCACAGATGAACTGCCTGTGAGTTAAAGATAATTCAGGGCAAATTAAAGCATCTGAACTCCTACTGAGAGCCACTGATTTAGAATTATGAAGTTAACTTACAGCAATCATTTTCTATATGAAAGCAATTACGGATGGGTTAAAAGCTTCTGTTATTATGGATTGTGTATGGCTGCCACAGAGGGTTCAGTCTCCCAGGATGAAATTTTAGCCTTCGTGAAAAACTACTACGTCCTGTATGCCAAATCTTGTTCACCCATCAGAAAGTCATTGAACATCAGACATTTTATTAACCAATGCAAATGCAGACAGCCAGGGAGAGGTAGATAGAGAACATCCTGCTCGCCAATAAAGCACATACACACAAATCACCATGGTTCACTTCCCAAAATAATCACACAGGCTCAAACACACAGCTGTGATGGATGGCAAATTTCCAAGTCTTAATGCATCAGAAAGCAGAACCGTTGTTTGAAGTGGTCATCTCTTGAGGGGAAGAGAAAAGTCAGGGGAAAGCTTGTGAGAAACCTGCAAGCACGGGGCCATCCCCAGGAGCAGCCTGGTGGTGTCTGCAGGAAGGTCACCGGCCGTGGTGGCAGTGGCCTCCTCCATCTGCTGCTACCTGGGCAGAGCCTCCAGAGCAGCTCCAGCAGCAGCTCCCACGGGGCTGCCTGTGAGAGACAAGGGGATGTCAGAGAGCAACACCCCAGCTCCTGCTCTCACCCCTTGGCAGGAGAAATGGGGCACTTGGGGTCTGGGGGCACAGCCAGTCGTGGGACAGACCATCCACATGTCCCCTGCCCCCAGAGCTCCGAGGAGCAGCCCCCAGGACAGCTGTGCCCTGCCAGCCCCAGAACCAGCCCCGGCCCGACCACAGGGTCACATAGCAACAGCTCACAAATGGAGCTGACCAAACCACTTACCAAAACAATCTATTATACTGAGCCTCTTCCTTCTCTTCATTCTTAATTGGGCTTTATTTCTTGTTTGGTGTTTTCTGAGCAGCTGAACGAGTTGACAGACCTTTTGTTTCTGGAATGAAAATGAGATTTTGACTGCAATGTGCATGGCAATGAGCCGAGTGTGTGAGGGCACCTCCATCATGTGTCTTTCAGGGATGAGATTTGGATGGGGGGGAGGGGGGAAGGGAAACCTGTCCAAGACCTAGTGGAAACCAAAGGTTCAGAAATGTTTTATAGTGTAGATATTTGGATTTCTCCTGCTGCAGAGGCTGTGAGAGCAGGAGGGGCGTGAAGTGACAGCCAGCCTGGCCCCTGTGTCCAAGGAGCAGGCACCTCAGGCACCATTCAGCTACCAGGGCAGGGCAGCACTTGCTCCACAGGGGCCAGCAGGGACTCAGCACAAGGCTCTGATGGTCAGCACGGAGCCATAATTGACAGTTAGAACAGATGAAGTTTAGCAGCTAAGCTCAGAGGGTTGTGATAACCCAGCAGTGCTGCAAAGGCAGGGAGGAAGGAAGGCTCGTGCTTAATGCGTGAGGGGGAGACCCACGGCACTGACAGCAAGGGCTAAATGCTGCTTGCAGAGAGGTCGAAGGCAAAGATCTTATTGGATATGAGGAGGCAGGGCAGCTCATTCTCATTCCACCGCCCTCCACTCCATCTTTCCTGAGGACACCCCAGATCCTGCTCCTCTGTCTCACCTGAGGGCAAGTGCAGAGATCTTCTGGCAGGAGGGCTGTAAGCCTGGACACGAATCCTCGCTGGTGCTTCTGTGCTCTCCTGCTACTTCCATCAGCCCGAGAAAATCTCTATATTTGCTACACACAGCCATCACTACCTGTGGGTGGAAGAGAAGGAGGCTCCTCGTGGTTTTCCCAGGGCCAAGCAGAAAGTCTAAGGCAAAGCACGGCTCCAGGCACTAAATGAACAATGGAGCATCATCCCTGCAGCTTTTGGGAAACTTTAGGTGCTGCCTCCCTGCATGGGTTCCTGGCTCAAAGGTAAATGTGATAAATAAATGAAACAAAGCTTTGCATTCCCAGAAATCCCCTGCTAAGGCAGATTTGGAATCTTTATTACCACCACAAAAGTGCTGTTTAAAGTGGTATCTTTTGGGGGAAAATCCTCAAACTGGCCATAAAAACTGATAAATGATCACGGGGAAGCAACAAAAGAAGGAACTCAATCTTTTTCCCTTTCTGCTCATCTTTCCTATGCATGTTTTCCATCGCAAAGTCAACACAAGAAATGGCACCTATTTAGCACTATTGATCCAGCTTACTTCAGTAACAAACCACATTAAGTTAAAATCAATACCAGCCACTCTTAAACTGATTTAGGAGTGTCCACACAAAGGGGCTCACACCAGTTCAGACAGATTTGCTTTGTAACCAATTTAGTTAAAACACGCAATCTAGGCACCGATCTGTGCTGTGAACAGCTGGGAGGCATTAATTCCTGGGGTTCACAGGCATCAATTCCCAAGTGCCATCAATGGCTCTCAAGGGACAGGATAGGGAAGTGTCACTGACAAACATCCATCTTTTTTGGTGAAACGTACAGGTCTCCCTCGCTCCAAAAGCCAAAGAGATGAAGGAAATCCAAGGAAACCCAAATTAACCTCAGAGTTAATTTTATTTCTACAGCTTGCATTTAAAAAAAAAAAAAAAA
>VZRR01005151.1:555355-569597 GCA_013398015.1 Oreocharis arfaki | reverse complement strand
ACGGCTCCAGGCACTAAATGAACAATGGAGCATCATCCCTGCAGCTTTTGGGAAACTTTAGGTGCTGCCTCCCTGCATGGGTTCCTGGCTCAAAGGTAAATGTGATAAATAAATGAAACAAAGCTTTGCATTCCCAGAAATCCCCTGCTAAGGCAGATTTGGAATCTTTATTACCACCACAAAAGTGCTGTTTAAAGTGGTATCTTTTGGGGGAAAATCCTCAAACTGGCCATAAAAACTGATAAATGATCACGGGGAAGCAACAAAAGAAGGAACTCAATCTTTTTCCCTTTCTGCTCATCTTTCCTATGCATGTTTTCCATCGCAAAGTCAACACAAGAAATGGCACCTATTTAGCACTATTGATCCAGCTTACTTCAGTAACAAACCACATTAAGTTAAAATCAATACCAGCCACTCTTAAACTGATTTAGGAGTGTCCACACAAAGGGGCTCACACCAGTTCAGACAGATTTGCTTTGTAACCAATTTAGTTAAAACACGCAATCTAGGCACCGATCTGTGCTGTGAACAGCTGGGAGACATTAATTCCTGGGGTTCACAGGCATCAATTCCCAAGTGCCATCAATGGCTCTCAAGGGACAGGATAGGGAAGTGTCACTGACAAACATCCATCTCTTTTGGTGAAACGTACAGGTCTCCCTCGCTCCAAAAGCCAAAGAGATGAAGGAAATCCAAGGAAACCCAAATTAACCTCAGAGTTAATTTTATTTCTACAGCTTGCATTTAAAAAAAAAAAAAAAAAAAAAGAAAAGCAAACTGAAGCTGCTGGAGACAAAGAGCTCAGAAAGCTGTGTTTTACTTCTCCCCCTGGAATATTTACTCCACGAGACACACGCACTGCAGATCACTGTGCCCACTGTAAATCCAGCAGCGCTGGGCTTTGCAGTTCAGGTTGCAGCAGCAGCAGCCAAGTGACCAAGGTTAGGGAATGCAGCACGAGGAAGGGTCTGACAGTGCTGTTCATCACAGCAGCCTTCTGCTGGTTGAATACCCCAGGGCCTGTACGTGTGCAGGACAGGCTGAGGGGAGCCCTGGGGAGCACAGCACGGATTTCATCCCACACCATGACTTCATGGCATCACAGGCAGTGCTGAGCCAGGCTGTAAATCTCGACACCACAGAGGGGAGAAGGAATCTTACTTCAAAGGAGATGAGGCTTTTGTGTTTAAAGTCAAGTGCAAGCTCAAGGATCTCCATCAGATGTGATGCCAGGGAAAGGCTCCAAGAAAACATTTGGTGTTACCCACCCTGCCCAAGGGGAGGGAGCCCAGGCTCTGTGAGGTCCTGCCACCCCTGTGCCTCAGCACCCAAAAAGTTGACACATCATAGAGTAATCAGTGAAGACTATCTTAGGCTTGAGCTTCAGAGGGAAACTATGAAAAGTTTTCTCAGGACTTGGGGTCTTCTTGGAGCTAAAGGCGTTGGGCTGGAACAGTCCTGGTTCATCTATAGCAAAGGAGAGAAAAGGGAAAGCAGGCTCCTCAAGCCATGCTTTTTGCCCACAATATCATAAAAATATCGCCTTCAGGGCTGTTTTACACCTTGGAGAAAAATGTGGAGAAGTATCAGGCCAGTGTTGTTTGTTTAGTTTAAAACCAGATCTTTAGGTTTCAGTTGTCCCTGGGTTTGTGGTGGTTACAGCCCTGGGCAGATCTCCAGAGCACCCACACAGTGCTGTCACATCAGCAGAGGCAACCTCCTACCGAGCCCTTCAGGAGCTACACACCTCCAGCCTCTAAACCCTGTTCATTTATTTCTCTCCCTGCCTCCCTTCTCCCCACTCCTTCCCTGCAGCTGCACGCACCATTTCCCAGCCCTGTTCATTACCTCGGGAGATCAGGATCAGCCAACCCGCTAAAACCCTTCCAAAAGGCAGGAAACGCCACACTTCATTGCTGCTTATCCACCTACAAAATATGCATGTTCAGGCATCTTCTCACCTCAGCTGCTTTCAAACCTGCCACTCAGAAGTGGTTTGGGGCTTCACTTTCAGACTGTAACTCTGCTTTGTGATTTTCTGGATACCTGGAAGAGATTTTGAAATGGTTTTCCCTGCTGTTACCAGGTAATAATTTGTTTCACGGAAAGAGGCAAGAGTTATACTTATGTTGCTGAATTAAACACAGGAATGTTTTGGAAATAGAAATAAACCTTTTCGGGTTTTATTATTTATTTTGCTTTAAAGCCTCAGGCGCTAAAAATTAGCCTCTGCTGTTCCATAAAAATACAAGGAATGGGTCTTTCCCGGAGTAAATAAATAAGGTGAAGAAAAAAAAAAATCACTTTCCGCATATTGCTGCTGAATGTAGAGCATTCCTAAAGAGGGACAAATCCTGCTGAGATGTCCTGCCTGGGGTCTCCAAGGGCAACAGGCACTTGGATCCCAGAGCCAAGCAGGGTTTGGTGCTTGCATCCCAAGCTCCAGGGCAAGGGGTCGTGTCTGTGATACGATGATATCTCTGCGTTAGCTGCTCCAACCACACCGAGTACCAAACCCCATCCCCACACCGGAACCAAACACATCTGGGAGTAGCCAGTGCCCTTCCCCAGCACGGCACTGAAAGCCTTATTTAGCCGACAAAGCACAATCCCACTCCCTCCAGAGACCACAGCTGGAGCTGGGAGGACTGGCATCTGTCATCAGGCTTAATGCTCCAGCTGAGAGGCAGAGCCAAGGCTTTGTGAGGCGCGATGACAAACGTGCCATCAAGGACACTGACCACGTGGCTGTGATTGCTATCAGGGGCTTATTGGCAGGGAAAGACAGCGTGCAGCTCACATGGCCATTTAAGGCCTTCTCTGATGCAGAGAAGGAGAGAAAATCCCTTCTGTAGGTGCTCCATTGCAGGGAAACATGAATTAAGATGCTTCCTCTGGTGAGCAAGTACTTTCCGAACCATCAGATCCGAAGACAAAACCTAGACCCTGATGGGCACAAAGCCCAGCTCTGTAGAAGCTGAGGATGCTGAAGAGGATCCTCACAGCCAAATGCTAATGCCAACTGCACTGGTGGTGGTGAGAGGGTGACATTTGGTCTGTTCTCTCCCTTTTGAACATGTACACACATTTTTGCAGTGCCGAGAGCACTTTGCAACAGGAGGACTTAAAACCTGGTTGCAAAATACACTGCAAGCAGTGATAAGAAATTAATCTATTTTCACTGTCTAATCTAATGTGTGTGGCAAGGCTCCCGCCGGTCTGAGCTCATCTGAGAGAGCCCAATAAGCTCTGCCCAGGTCACTCTGTTCCTGCTTTCCTCAGAGCCACAAGAGCAGCTGGAAAAAACGGAAATGGGAAAATGGAAAAATGGGAAAAATCTGTGAAAAACCACCTCCAAGCCCAGCATCCGAACCCCTCGCCAGAATTTTTGGTATATACAGCTACTCATTAATTCAGTTCGATTCACAGAAAATGCCACAAGCCAAGTTGGTTTTGCATTATTCCAGAGAAAAATAAAAGTGTATTGGGGATTGTGGTTTCAAAGGAAGTGTTAAGTGCCTATTGACCACATCCTGCTCTCCTTTTCTGATAGGAGTGAAATACACGTAACCCTCCCTGTGAGACAGCAAGGTCTTACCCAGGGGCTCAGGATGCTGTGGGGGCTGGAGTTCCCATCACTTTCTTGTCCTCCCCCACCATGAAGGTGCAATATTACCAATGTTACCCAAGGCACCCCTTAGGCACAGCCCACAGAACTGCACTGGCCTCTGGCCTGGAAGAATTTGAAGGCAAAGACTAAGAGAAGGAAGGTGGTCAGGTTAAGGCAGACAGAAGCACTTTCTGCCCGTTTTTGTGTGATTCAGGCTGATGGTGCAGCAGAGGCCACAGGACAGGCAAAGGTTGAGTTTGTGGTCACAAATCCCCCTTCCTACCCTCCTGTCCTGTGTCACCCTGCACTTACTCCCTCAACCTGCTGGGCATTCTCAGAGACATAAAAGCTCACACCTGACTGTAAGTTCACGCTGCACAAGGGGCCAGCAGCCTTGCTCCCCTCCCCACATGTGTGAGCCATGCAGGGACACCCGGTGTGGGACACTCAGTGTGAGCTGCCACACCCACGGACCTGACCCCAGCAGGGCTGCAGGGACGTCTCCCACCTCTCCCCTGCACTGGGGGCATTCCCAGCCCAGGGACCAGGAACAAGCCCAGGTCACTGCACATCCACATCAGCCCCTCTGCCCAGGCAGCTCGGGCCAAGCCCTGGGAGAAGGGGAGAGGAGCCACCCAGCCCTCGTGCTGAGGCCACGAGTAGTGATCAGCTCGGGGGCACCTGGCTCTGTTTGCAGCACTGCCATTGACTCAGCAGATTCAGAAATTAAGAAAGTGGCTTTACCACATCCTGGCAATATAAGGATTTAAAAAAAACCCCTAAATTTAAAAAAACAAAAAGCCATTAGCTAAGGTTTGTTTAATCAGGACTTGCAAAGCGCTGAGAGATACTCAGGCACTGTAAAGTGCAGCCTAACATCTCTAATCACCAAGTGTCAAGATGCACAGAGCTGCCTATAGACGTGAAGAGGCACTTAGCCCACAAAAGCCCCCCTGTTCCGTTGCTTCTGGAGTATCTCTGTGAGCCTGGGGCTGGCTTTACCAGGAGTTGTGATGCCTCCAGATGAATGTACATGATGTGAATGCACGTGGGATGGGGCTACAGCTGGCTCACAGCCAACAGGATCAGGCCTCCGTGGTCCAGGGGCATCTTCGGGTTCTCAAGCTTCTTTGGCTGCTGAAAAAACACCCTGAGACAGGGTACCAGGGGAACTGGAGTGTCTCCAGCCACCCTACCTCAAGACTAAATCATGTCTTCTTTTCCATACCTTCGAAGCAATAAATGCAAGAGAGGATTTATTGCTTTTTAACAAGTGCCACAGAACATGCATTTCATTAATTTACACGGGAGGTTGGGGGGAGGAGATGCCAGTTCAATAAATTCTCCCAGAGTATTGCTTTGAAACAAACAACTCTGCGGATCCAGGCTGTGGATGTCACAGCAGAGGCTTTTATCCAGATGAGCTATGTGTTCAACAGGGTGACTCAAATGCTTCAAGAAAATTAAAAAAAAAAAAAGAAGAAACCCAGAGAGGGTGGAGACAACAGAGCCACTCTCTACAAAAGGCAACGTATCACTGACACGTTGTTTGAAATCTCAGTGGTGTATTAAAAAAATAAAAATAACCCCCCTCTGAACCATAGCTGCATCCTTAGCTCTCGCTGCTGTGTTATCTTAGCTCGGAGGGAAAAACGACATTGCTAATGCCTTTTTCTTCTCTCTTCCCCCCCACCCAGAGAGGAAGAAGTGTTTGTTTTTCTTACAGTGTTTACCATGTGGATGGTGCAGCTCCGCTCCCCTCAGACTGGAGAGAAAGGGAAGAGTGTTTGGAGAGGGGTGGCTTCAGGGTGGGATCCTTCCCGTCTGATTTACTGGCGCGGCCAGAGCAAATAAAAGGGATAGTCTTTCCCCCAGCCCGAGCACAGCAGGGCTGCAGATGTGAACAGTGAATACAAAATCCCGCCTGAGCCCACAGCATTTCTTTGACAATAGAAAATAAATAGCTCCATATTTGTTTATTTAGTTAACTTCACTTCTGAGGGATTCATTTTGTGCTACTGAAGAGGAGGAAATGGGGATGAGATGAGGCTGGCTGGGCGGCCCTGCAGACCCTGCTGCTGCTGACACCAGTCCTTGCCACAAAGCCTGACGCTCTCCTGACTGTGTCACCCCAAGGAAATCCACAGGAACGTGGTGCCAGCTCTTTGCTGAGCTGCCTCAAGGCCACCAGACACGACCCAGGAGTGATGTCCCAGAGAGAAGTGCCCCAACACAAAAGCAGGTGGTGCTGCTTGGCCATCCAGGCACTCACAGGGGACTCAAGGTCCAGGGACTCATCCCAGTTTTGCCCCGTTAGTGACCAAGGACCGCCACACCAGCTGGCACCCCCACGCAGCTGTACAGGGTCAGCAAAACAAAACCACCCTGCCAGGGCAAGGGGGGCTGGGAGAACCTTCCAGCAGTTACCTGCTGCCCAGGGGCACCCCAACGCTCGTGCTGCTCCCTGCACATCACCACTGCAGTGAGCATGCAGGAGCACCTCTGCCCCTGGGAAGGGTGGACTGGGCTGGGGTGAAGCTGGGATGGGGATGCAGGGTGGGACAGGGAATGTGATGGGAATCTCCTCACATCAGCAGGGGATTTCCCCTTTCCCCACCTAAACAGCTGCACGAGGTCAGAAACTGGCACAAAGCCACTGAGGGAGCCGAGGCAGAAGGATGGAGCAGTGAAACATCAATCAAAGTTACCCAGTCATTCTGCAACAGAGCCAGGACAAGAAGTATTTTCTGCTGGCACCTCCTGCACTGCTGGTTCCCATTAGATTATGGCGAAAGGACTGGCACTTGAATTACACAAGCTTCAGGCATCCCAGGTTCCATTTTACCTTTCCATCTCCTACCACTTCTCTCTTACAGAAAGCAAACCAGCGGCAGACAAATGCCAGTGTGTGCAAACACATCCTCACCCTCTCCACCCCGAAGAACACATCAAACACATCTGACATCAGCAGCTCGGGCACACACTGTTCTCTCCCCACGCTGTCCTCAGTGCGATTTATCAGGAGCAAACCTTTCACTTGCACACCTATTTCTGAGTTCCAAACCAAAGGCGTCGTCTTTCCTTAAAAAAAAATCCCCAACAAGCCAAGTAAGCAAACCACCAAGTCACAGTGAAGGCCCTGCTCCTGAGATGGGGGAGAACAGGCAGATCCAGCAGTGCTCCAGGCATACCTCAGGCTTCTTTCAGGATTAGGGCTCAAGTAGCAGAAATTCACCATCAGGTTCACTGGGTACCCAAGGGTCAGGAGGAGCAGCAGGGCAGCACTGGGGGACCTTCCTGAGCAACCCCTGCCAGGGAGACACTGACCTGCTGGGGAGGAACCTTCCTCCAAAGCCATAGGACACCCACTGGCATTTCAAATGCGTTCTGTGTTCCTCTGGCCCCTTGGGAGCTGCCTGTGCGTCCTCCAACCCCCCACATCCCATTTCATGGGTTTTTAACACCACTACTAGAAAGTTAACTCCATGCAGACACACATACCCATGGGATTTCTCTTTTCCATTCAGGCTCTGTGCCTCTTCCCCAAGATCTGCAGAGCTCCTGGGCACTGCCAGCCACTGTCTCCTGCCACCTCTAAAGGCAAATATTGAAGGTAAGGCTTGCAGGTGCTCGTTTAAACAACTGGCAGATACATGACCCTTATCAGAAAGTGTTCTGGTTGATCTGCTTTGCCATCAGATAAGAGTAAGAGCAGAAGGTTTCATTTAAAAGTGCACAAGTTTGGTTTTTTTCCCAATAATTACTGTTAAAACTTCCTAGTTACAAAAAGAGGGGAATCATTCTTTTTACTTTCTGATGGTTTCCAGACTTGTTTTTAAAAATCTTCCCTCAAACACCAACATTTCTGCTGCCTCCACTTTCTGCCATGCTCATTGCTGCACCTTCTCAGCACCTCACAAATCTCAATTAACCTCAGTCATCCTGGGAAGTAAAGGCGTATTAATAATCCTGTCTCCGATATGGAGAAACCAAAGCTGTCAGCAAATGAGGCCAACACCTCACACCGAGTGCCAAGGACTGACACTGCTTGATTTGGGGAGCAGGAAGGTAGAGTAGGAGCTCCAGGGCTCTGCCCCTTCCCAGCAGCATGTCCGGAGCACACAGCACAGGGAAGCAGCTCTGGGAGCCGGTGGCAGAGCCAGTTCAACTGGAATTATTCTGCTAATTACGTTTTAGCACCCTCGCTGAAACGTTTCTGCTCAGCGGGATGCTGCAGCGAAACCACCAAATCAGTTTTTCCCTAAGGATTACCAATTTTGAAACCCAGACTGCTGCATTTCAACCCTAAACTCAGTCCTACCGATTCCTTTTCCCCTCATCTTTCCCCATGCTCTGGTACAGATTCCGTCATCACTCCCTCATAACTTTTACTGGGCTGATCTACACAGAATCTACAAGATAACAAACTGCTGTTATCCCAGTTTCACAAGCCAGGAGGGGAGCACAGACAAATTGATTTGGTTAGCTGCTATCACGAGCATCTATGGCACAGCCAGGGCAGGGACACCCCGAGTCAGAGGCTCAACTTAGCATCTGTTCTACAATTCCTCCAAGATATCAGCCGGGATTTGACCTTGTAGCTATTTGAGCAGAGATAGTAAGCTCTAACACAGCCTTCAAAGAGACAACATTACATGGCTGCTTCCTACATCATGTGAAGATAACACTTTAAATCATGTTTTTAAATCATGCATTATAAAAGAAGGCAATGAGAGATTAAGGCTACCGATATTTTCCTGACAAAAATTTTCAGTCTCTCCACAGCAGCTTTGTCACAGAGTTTAGGGCTCTGAGAGTTTCAGTGACTCTGCTTTATCCCCCCCTGACCCTCTCAAAAGGCAATTTCCCAGGTTATAAAGCTACTGAAATGCAGCACACCTTACCTGACTCCTGTCTTCCCGAGGACATCAGCCCATGAAGCACGATGGCAGGCAATCTCCAAAGCCTTGTCCACGAGCAAGAAGGCCCGGGGGGTGACAGCCTGCAGGTGACATCCTCCAATTCTTGTGGACACACACCTGACCAAGGTATCACCACCCCACAGAGCCCCCTCCTTCAGACCACGATAACAATTTCTCATGCCAGCTTGACCAGGAGTGAACCAGCTCCGCTTCCATCAACCACAGCCTCCCAGCCTTCCTCTCTTCCTTCGTTACAAATGAGATACATCCCAGCCAATTAGCTAATAATTAATCGTAACCTCCAGGGCCCAGAAGCTCTTAGGGCACCAGTTCCCAAGCCTAAGCCTGCTCCCAGCCAGTTTCACGTGGGTTTGAGCTCAGGACACATTTTCGTGTCTCAGGGCTCCGGGGTGATTCCTGGTGCAGGGGCTGCGATGTGCCCAGCCCAGCCTTGGTCACTGCTCTCCCTTTATCTCTCCTTGCTGCAATAAACACCACTGCAAGCACCCAGAGATCTTGGTCCCCTGCCAAAGTCCCTTCCTCTCTGCAAATAGCCCGGAAGAGGGTTTGTGACACCAGCCTTCGTGCTGCCTTTTCCCCTTTCCTTTGCAGGCACTCCCCTCTCGCAGGGTGTGAGGTTTTCCTCACCTGCCCATTGGACACGCTACAAGCCTTCTGTCTGCTCCGCTTAGAGATCGTTCTGCCAGCCAGGAAACCATGTGGGACTGGTGGTGAGACCCAAACTGAAAACAAAACTCGAGACAAAAGCACTGAGGGCCTGCAGAACTGGTCAGATTAACAGCAGGCAGCAGAGAAGCTTTCACAGGCAGGACAGCAGCACACGCTCTGCCCTCCCTTAGCTGTCACTGCAAAATGAAATTGCTGATCTCAAATGCCAAGGAGAAAAAAAATATAGAGCTGTATCCAAAGAGAAAATCTCACCCAAACCAGCCTTCAGATGGGGCAGCAGTGGGGAGCTGGCAGCAGCCATGGGGAGAAGCTGAGCCCCTGCTCCCCATTCTCCTCCTGCCCCAGGGATGCTCATTTTTATTTCCCTCCTGGAGCAACAAGTGGACCCATCCTGACTTTCATTAATTGCTTATGGAAGAAAATAGGCATTTCCTATCATATTTTCCTCCAGCACTTGGGTGGGACAGCAGCAAAGGCCTCAGGCTGATGATGTTTTGGCAGCAGCAGGGCCCTGGGGAGTTGGTGGGAGCTCAGCCCAGCTCTTGCTCGGGGTGGGACGGGAAATTCACTGTGGATGTCGGTCTGCAAGATGTGACTGCCTCGAGTTAAAAGCAGAAGCATTTTAATAAGAAATATGCCTCTGAGTCACGATGCTCCAGGGACCAGTGGTGTACTGTCTTACCCACCAGCCTCACTCAGGGACTTTTTTAAGGTCAGGATCTGGGCTTAAAATTGCTCAGCTGTGAACAGAATAAACACTTGGTCATGTTTGCTCACTCAAGCTAAAGGTGAGTCACCTGTAATAACTTTGAGAGGGAAAATTATATGAGTAATACTTTGAGAACAAGGTATGAAAAATACCGAGAGGGAGCCGTGTGATGTATTTAATAATCACGACCCCTTGCTGAATCATGATCCTCTCAAAGATCCATTCCCTCGTGCTCACCAGCATTTGATTGTGTGGCTCTGGAGTGTGCTAACCCTAAAACATTCTGCAAATACATTTGTGTCGCTCAGCTCTATCTGTGTTTAGAGAGTGCCTTGGAGAACACATTAAACACTTCAGCTGCTGAAGCGAGTGTCAGTGCCGTCCCAAGAGCCTCTGAAGTAAATGATGTCGTTAAGCACATCGTGGGAATAGTCATATTAATCTCCCGTCTCTGAGCAAACCTGCCTTTACAGCAGAGCCACAGGGGTCAAAGTGGGTGTGTTGGCACATTTTCAGCAGCTCCCAGCCGCTGGTACTGGCAGTGGGACGAGCTGTGCGAGGCCCAACCCTGCTGCTGGCTCCCGTGGAGCTGGAAATGGAGGAGCAGGTGGCAAATTCTGGCCAGGGCTCCCCATAGCCAGCACTTGCCTTGCCACCTGCCAGCACCTCCTCAGCCCTGCCAGGCTCCTGCCACACACTGCACTCTCAGCCCGGCACAGCAAAGGCAGTGGGGCACACCAGCCTGAGGGGTGAGCATCCACCCCTCGAGATAAACCTGGATCAGGTGATCAGAGCCAGGGAAGTGCCTACTCCTGCGTTATTCCATAAGGCATGAGGTCCTGGCTGCTCCTCCCAGGCAGCTCTCATGGTGTGTGCCATGATCTGCTCTTGAAATCTGGCCAAGTCCCTGGACAAGCTCAAGCATCAGCCTTGAGCTTCCTGGCAGGTTTCAAGTTTGGGTTTACAGCACGTTAAAGCACCATGGAGGGGCTGAGAGAAGGCTGAGCCGTGGGTGCACTGGTAGCAGAGCATGCCTCCAGCCCCGAGGGCAGGGCTGCAGGTGCCTCAGAGCACGGAGATGCAGGGATGGGCTGTGCCTGGCAGGGTGAGGTGCTCTGCTCCCAGCCATCAGTTTCCCTGTGCTGTCCTTGCCGTGTGCTCCAGGACGCATTGCTCACGCTGCCGGGCTGCAGGATCCTGACACGGCTGTAATGTAATTTTGCATGTGTTAATTTCATTTCTTGGCTTTGCTCAGGATCAGCTATTATTCTGCTGAGATCGTAACCAGGAACGGGTGAAGCTGGTTCAGAGAAAACAGCCAAGCCTGAGCCTTTCATTTCCCCTCTCCTCCCAACTGCTGTGACCTTTGCTCATTATTAGAACCAAAATTGAAATAAGCCTTTTCTTTCTGAGGCTCTGAAACACTCAGCTCTGAGTCAAATTCATGGAACAAGGGAACTGATTCAGACAGCCACAAGCTATTGTTTCAGTTCCACCTTAAAGCAGTTCCAGCTCTGTCAGCTCTTTTCTTTCCTCCTTTCAAAACCCAGCTGGGAACAGCCCAGTAAGAGGCCGGTTCACACTGGGGATGGAGGCACTGGGCTGCTCACAGCTCTTTCCAAAGCTCCCATATCCCTAGAGAGCACCATGGCAAGCAGCAATGCACATCTCCCATGCTGTCCTGCCCAGGCAGGGGCTCTCTGAGACTCAGGGGACAGATCCCGTCTATTGTCACCTTGCTGGGAAAGCAGCACCATGATATGGCAAATACTGAGTGGATGGGTCCTGAACTGGTTCTTTGGAAGGCCTCGGTTTTACTAGATCCCGAAAAAGCCAGCAGCTGGTACTGTATCCCTTGGAGAAGGGAGGAAGCCCCACTTGAAGGAGGGCTCTGCACAGTCTCACTCCCACAGCACACCCATCTTTAGCCACCAGCATGACAAACTCTGCCCGGACATCCGTGCGACCTGCACAGCTCCTGGAGGAAGAGGAGGGCTCCCTGCACTGGTGTGAGCATTTCTCCCAATCCCACCCCGTTTCTGAACCACAGGTTTGTGCTGGTGCAGACCTCAACATAGCTACACCCATGCTCAGCCCTCTGGAGTAGGTAAGCCAAGCCCCTAGGAAAAAGGCTATTATGGGATTCTCTGAGTCACCCTGTGCCTTCTCCAGTTGTACTTAAACCTGATACTGATCCATACTGCTGTTGAAAGCAGAAATTAAGCAGACGAACAAGTAGCTGGGAAGGCACTTTAAAGACTTCTTCATCAAAGGTGATTTCAAAATATTTTCCAACTGGGCATCCTTTAGCATAAATACACCACCCAGGTTCCCAGGGCCTTTGGGGTAAGAAGATCAGTGTGGTAAGGAAGCCTCTTCTCTGCCAAAGTCTGATATTTGAGCAGCTCCTACTTGCAAAATAACACAGGCACCTGTTGTTTGTTTTGGCAATTCTGAAATCACGGTGTTCCCATAAACTCCACACACACACACACACGGGTTCTGGGAGAGCCCTCACTCTCAGTGCTGGAGGAGATAGCGTTATTTAAATAAATAAATCCTCAAGGTTTCTGAGTGGTTTAGCCAAGACTGCATGGAAAAATTACTATGCAACTCTCAAATAGTTGAGATTCAGCCTCAAAGGCCAAGGAAAGTGTCTGTTCTTGTTTCATTGCAATGAAAGCGTGCCAGCCATGACCACAACTGAGCACAGCTCCTGGTAAGAGAAGTGCTTCTTGACAAGGAGAGGTGGGATTTGCTTTTGGAGCACCTTTGCCACACAGCCCAGAGGAAATCTCACAAGTAATGTGACAAAAGGTAAGATTCAGATGCAAACCAGGATTTAAGACCACCAAGAGCTAGTGCTGGTACCCACATGTGTGCAGGCATGAAGATGTGCTAGTGCAGGACCCCAGAGTAGGGATGGGCACAGGGACTCTCACCACGCTAGGGAGGACTGGACAGTGTTTGAAATGAGGCTTTTTGTCCTCTTCCAGAATAAAAAAGCAAGCCCATGGATGTTAACTGCAGAGCTGTGCATGAAATAACAACCTGTTACCCAGCTCCTTCCCCGAAACATGTTGGTTTTGTACAGCGTTTATGCAGAAAATTTTTTCAGACACCCAAGACAGTTGTGATTACTCACCTTAATGTTCAGCATTTATCCATATCTATCTCATGGTAGTTAACATATGCAAGCCAGCCAGGCTTAGCAAATCTTTGCCCTTTCCTACATTATTGATCTGACATTTCCTCTGGAGTATTTCAACTGAGAATTAAATTAAAGCCGTATCTATGGACATTACCTAGTTAAAACAGACCAGCTGCACAGGCTGGCACACCCTTTGTTCAGTCAATCACCATCTTCCTTTTATTAATTCATGAAACCTTGTTGTTATTTCTTAAAAGTGGAAGATGCCATTAGCAATGCTAATGAAAACTACCAGGCTCATTAGGGCCGGTGCTCTCCAGACAGCCCCCAAAGAGCTCTCTCCATCCTGCAGGGACCTCGCTCTGCCATTCCCCGGCAATAGGAACGTGCTGTTTGCTTTTCCTCACACATCTTCTTGGGAGAAGACATGCCTGCCCATTAACTGTGTGGTGACCAGACAAACCAGCTCCCTGCTCCATCTGGGGTGTCTCCAGGAGTCCCCTGGAATGGTCCCACATTAGTCCTGGCGCCAAGGAGGAGTCGGCACAGGTGGGAATGGCATCATCCCACCTCTTTCCCTTCTCTTTTTAAGCTCAAACTATCAGGTTATTTCCACAATTAAATGTTCATTTTCCCTTTTGCTTTTATTTCACAGAAACACCACTGAAAGATCAGCAGGAAAAACAAATTACCCAGGAAAGGCTGTTTGGCCTCAGGAAGAGGTGTCCTCAGCATAGATTCAACTGCCTTCCTGGATTTGCAGGGCTTTCTTTGGTATTTAATAAAGATTGCTGTTCTGACAATAAAGAGAAACATCTGCTGCCTTGTGTCTGGCCAGCTCTAACAGCCTTTATTTTTCCTTCTTAAGAGAACAGTTTGGATTGATTAAGACTCAAGCAAAATATTTTATACTTTGATACATCCCCAGCTTGTTGAAATCGTACCTGAAGTCTTTTAAAATACCATAACAAACCTACAAAAAAAACCAAAAAAAAAAACCAGTACACAAAATGGAAGTCTGGAGGGCACGTGAAGGCCCAGAGACTTCAAAGAAGCATTTTCAAGGCTGAAGACTGGATCTAAAAACTCATATATTGCTCCGGCCACAAAGAAGGCCTTCAGCTGGGCTCTGCTTAGGCTAGGCTTTACCTGCACAA
>VZRR01005151.1:510172-551921 GCA_013398015.1 Oreocharis arfaki | reverse complement strand
GCAAATTAAAAAAAAAAAAAAAAAAAAAGGAGAGTCAAATGACTAATAGAAAAGAGCTCTGTAGTCAAAGCATAACTTCAAGTAATAGTGTCTCCTGGTTACTGAACTAAATTTTACAGGACAGAGAGACACTTGTGTGTCCAGCACCGAGCACAAACAGGGCTCTGCTCTCTGCACCAGCAGATCTCACAGCTGCCATTCACACAAAAGCTTGCAGGAGCCAGGTCATTCTCCTCCTTTTAGGTGCACCTGAGCAAAATGCAAAACAGACTGGAAGCAAGCACTCTTCTCCCTTTTCCTGCCAAGCAGGCCCCGAGCTGACAGCCGGGGCTGCGCGCGGCGTTCCCTCCCCAGCGCCTCCTCATTAGAAGCGTCTCCTGAAACATGCTCGGTGTCATATCCATTTAGCGTCAGGTGACAGGCGTTTCCTTCTGCAACATCCACTTTAACAGTGGTATTATTACTTTTACTTGAGTGCTTTGATTTAAGCCACGGGAGATGTCACAAATTAGTGTTTACAAAACTTAACACGAGGGGGCTGTCAGTACTTGCTCGAAGACAAGGATTTAGATGGTTGAGACCCCATTGAGGAGGTAGCAGACTAATTGCAGGAGCCAGGGTACAGAAGGATTCTAGACCTAAGTGTCACCTCAAGCAGAAGTGAAATTAATGATGCTCCGAGTGTAGCTCAGTGAAATGAAACACCCTCCCCCCCTTTTGCTGTTTGTTGTTGTTGTTGTTGTTGCTTTGGTTTTTACACAGTGCAAAAGGGAATTAAAAGAACAGAGTGACAGAGTCCAGCTCACCTTGGTAACTGCTCTATCTGCTTACAGCATCCTGGCACTGCCCATGAGATACATGAACACACTCAAACAGTGAGCATCTCTCTGCTAGCCTTACTCATAAACCAGCACCTGAGCTACGTGCTGTAAGAGAACAGATTCCAAGAGGCCTGGACTAAATAAATTGTCTTGGGATTCAAGGAGCATATACAAATTCTTCTGTGATCCAAGGGTTTAATGATACTATCTGTTAGCTGGGAGACTTTGTTTTCTAGCAGTTAGCTATCCAAGTGGAAGGAATCTATTTTGCATTTGGGAAAGTCTGAAAAATACATGTAATTGCTCTGGCTAACAAACAGCTAGGAGAAATGCAAGTTGTAAAAGTGTGATATTTAAAATCCTTCAAGTATAGAAGGCATTGGTGTGCAGAGGAATGCAGAGCATCCCTTAGAAACACGGCTCTCCTAAGAGGCCCTTCAGCAAGGCAAGGTATTCCCACATTCACCGTTAATGAACAACAACACGCCACTAAACACACACCAGCACTAATGAGGAGTTTGATACGAGTGCAGCTTCCTTTGTGAGACGAACACACCACCTCAGAGCCACCGAAGTGGCCGAAGGTGCCATCAGACACCTCCTCTCCAGCCTTTCATCATGATTCATTGCACTGCTCAGTGCAAATCACAAGCTACAAAATTGCATTATCAGTACAGCTCTTTTTAATCAGTTCAAGGTACTGATGTTTAAATATCTCCTGCACTGAAAAGCAATTGCTGTTTAAACCCCTTTTTTTTTTTTAAAGAAATCATTATAACATTCTCATAATTGCTTATCTCTCAGAAGAAGATAACACAGACACAGCTGCTATTTCAAAGGCCATTTTATACATGTAGCTCAAGCAGTCACATCTGAAATCCAGCCGAGATTCTCTCTAATTCAGGAACCTATTTATTGCTGACTGCATCGTGTGACAGGGCTGTGGCCTTAGTTACACTCACACCAGAGGTATTTATACACCGTGGTTTGCCCAAAGACCTGTTCCTCTGCTGCGCCCCCCTTCAGCAAAACACATCAAGAGATGCGCGAGATCACACTCAAGTGATTTACTGAGCATCTCCACACTGGCTTTAGGGAGCTGTTTTCCTCTAGATGACGCTCCCTTTGCTTCACCCAGCCAGCCTCGCAGGGCACCTGCTGTGCCCCAGCAGCCACCTCTGCTCAGTGTGGGTGGGTGCGTTCAAACCTCGGCATCACCCCCACGCTCACCCTCGGAGCCCCAGGCCTGCCTCTCTAATAGAAAACCTCAGGAAAATATCTGTGTGGTAGATAAGGTCACATAATGCTGCTGGGGTCAACAGCCATCTCTATCTATCTGGATTTTAAAGAGGAAATACGATCTTGCCTCGAAATTGAATATCTCCCTTGTCCGCAGGTAAGCGAGCGCTTCCTCCCGCCTGTAAAATGGAGCACTGCTTCCCCACCCAGCACAGCCACAGCAGCAGGCTGCTTCCCTGGGGGTGCTCAATACCAGTGGCTCGGACCAGGACAGCACTCACAGATAAATACACCAACCCTTGTTATCAGTGGGATATCAGCTCCCACAGAGCCCCCTCCCACACTGCTACCCCTGGTTTTGCTGCTTTCCTCACCCTGTCTGGCCTCTCAGCCCAGCAGGGAGGGGATGAGCTCCCAGGACACTGCACCCTGCATGCAGCAGTGTCCCCAGACAGGGTCCCCACAGCACATTCCCACTCCCACCCCCCCAGGGAGCAGGTGAATCCCATATCAGCACCCTTTGACGTGGCGCCTGCTCTAGCGAACACAATCAGAGGCTCTGGGAGATTGCAATTCACATTTCAATCAGTGATTAGAGACCCCAGGAGCCTTCCAGGAGCCAAGATTTCCCACCAGTTCACAAGTAATTCATTGCCCTTCTCCTGATGTGGCCTGAGATACAGATCTCCAGCTCCACAGCACACATTCCTCCAGGGGTGGACCCCATGACCAAACCCTTCCTCCCATCCTCGCCTGCAAGGAACAGAAGCAAACACAGTGCCCAAGCACCAGGTCTGGGAAGTCCCAAAACATGATGGCCCATCAGGATCATCCATCTTCCATGTAGTACAGGCCATCGGGCTTCCACAAATCAATGACAGTGGAAAACCAGAGACATTTCCTAGGGAAATACACATCCTGACATTGCTACTGCTCATCCTGAAGAAGCCACCGGTGCTTGTGTTGTTCCTGCAGTTAATTATCTCTACTTTTAAAAATGTGCATCCTTTTTCCCCTGACTGAAAACTATGCCAACAAATTAGTCAAGCTAATCAGTGCCCTGACTCACTACCTAACATCTAAGAACAAGAGAAAGATATGAGATAAAATACATGGGTAATAAAGGTTCTAGAAAACTGCAGATAAAAATACCCTGGAAACTAGGTTAAATTACCAGGAAGATAAGGCACATTAGAAAACAGGAGGATATGAATCAATAATTTACATTTCAGGACAGTCACTCAGACATTTACAAGAGCTTTCAAACACCTGTCTCCCTCATCCCTCTCCAAATCTTGACCCTGACAATGATCCCCAGAAATTTCCTCAGAACTGAACTAATTTTCACAACCTCTTGCAACTTTGCTAGACAGGAACATGGCAAGTGAATGGAAAGGGAGAAAACGGGGGTGTAAATTTGGGGTGTAGGAGGGGATCCAGGATCTCACTTGATTGCAGCTGTTGCCACCAACACAGGGTAGGTGATTTCCCACCACTTATAATTTAAACAAACTAATGCAGTTCTGCTGCTAAACATTGTGTTTAAGGACACAGAGCCCCTGATGCTGTTCACACAGCTGGACTGCCAGCTCGGAAATGTCAGTGTTCCTCCCTACACTGCAAAAGCTCTACTGTTAATTTTGACATCTGGTTTTTAGTGAGATGCATTTCTTGCAGAGCAAATGCACACTGACAAATCCGGGGCCCTCTGTGTATTTTGGTAAATTGCAATCCATTATGAATATATATCTTGCTGTAATGAAATGTTAGCTTTGCAGTTGCAATGCAAGCTGTCCAAGTATCTGGTGGGAGCATTTAATAACAATAATATTTTGCTACCTCATTTAAGTATTCCTAATACATTTGCCTGGATGAGTTTTTCCCCCGATATATTAACAGTTTAATAGCACACAGGTGGAAGCAAGGAGGTGATACTGAGATAAAAAACTGCCCTGGCAGCTCGGAGCCTCTCTGCAGAGGAAGCAGAACATTGACATGTCTGCAGCAGTTCCCACTGGGATCTCGCTGACAGCAAACATCATGGATCAAGACAGTCCTACGACGATGCACAGCTCAATTACTGCACACTGCTCGCCCCAAGTGTGCTTTGAGGGCTGCCCACGTGTCCCAGGGATCTCTCTGGGGGCGGTGATGGGTGCACTGAGCATGTCCCCCATGGGGAAGGAAGCAAGGCTGGTGGGAAGCCTTCCCTGCACCTGCTTTCCAGCACTCCAAAGAGTCCTTGCTCTTTTCAATGATAAACTATTTATTTTTTTCCATTTAGCCCAAAATATTCTGAACACAGAATTGCATCCTAATGTGAAGAATCCCATCTGCCCCAGAGGAGAATGGCTGAGGGCATAAGCAGGGGTGCCAGGGAAGCACTGCACACCCAAGGCAGCCTGAGTGCTCGCTGGGCCTCGGGACTGTGCCTTCAAATGCCACTTCCGAGCACTCCCGCACCAGCAGCTGGCACACTGCTGCAGCCGTGGCAGGAAAAATACTCTGGGCTGCATTTAGGCCTGACCTATGCCGAGATCCACTTGCTTCTGTTGGCTCAGTTTGACTGGGCCCTGGATGCGTATCCCAGTAAATCACCTCCTGTCAACAGGAGAGTCTTCCAAAGGACTCCACGTCAGTCTGGTGGCACTCTGGCCCCTCCACTCCAGAGGGGCTGGCTGCCTTCTGCTGACCCAGACAGATATCTGGTGACAGGAGTGCTCAGCAATGCTTTGTCTTACAAGATCACATTGCTGCAGCACGGTCTGCAGCAAACAGCGAGTCAGCACAGAGCTGCCCTGTCCCGCTGGGAATGTGCTCCCTGCCCTGAGGCAGCGCTCCCAGGCCGAGGGTGCCCAAAATCCCAGGTGACCACCCCGACCTCAGGCTCTGTCAGCAACATGCAGGAGCTGGTCAAGAGCATGAGGCTGTGGTTGTGCACTTCAGACCCAGAGGAGGGATGATAAAACCCAGTTTGATACACAAACCCAGATACTTCAAACCCCGCAGTCAGGCAATGCTGGTCTCAGATCTGCACACTCACATGGGGCCAGGGAGAGGAGAACGGACCTGGAGAGCACCCTGGAAAGTCCAACTCATCAGCTGTTCAATGTTAGAAGCTTTCTGAGCAAAGCAAAAAGCAACCAGCCCCATGGCAGAGCCGGCTCGCAGCAGCAGGCTGGAGACACGGCCACCTCCTCAACTTGGCATCACGTTTTTCTGCTGTATTGCAAAGGTAGTTAATTTAGCACAAAGCTTCAGGCACTCCTGACTCTATCTGATGTCAAGGGTTCTGTCAGAAATAGATTAAATAGGGGGCAGCAGTTGGCATCATGATAGGCAAGTTATGACAAAAAAAAGGACAGCGAGGCCTAGACATCAGAAAAACCAACCAAAGAGGTATTTAGACACAAGTATAATTTGTAACCTCATTAATTTTGCAACAATTGCTCTCTCTCTCTTAAACTACATAAAATAAAAATAAACTATAGCATCTAGAAAGAAAACCTCAAGAAGTCATTAAAACTTTTGATGCTGTTTATAATCCAGAAAAATGCACATAAGTAGCAGGGGGAAGGCAACTCAGCAGCACAGGTACTACAGTTCCTGGGGATTTATGAGCAGCCTTGGTGTGGGGAGAGGGGAGTTTTCCCAAAGCCCTGCACGCAGACTGGATACAGAGGCAAATAGGCAACAAAGAGAATCACAGGTTCTCATTTCTTCTGAATTGCTCACCATGTCCTGCTCTAGCACATAAAATTCGGAATGCTGTCCAGCATATATCAAGACTCCAGACAGCTAAATCTAGAAGGAATCAGGACCTGGTTTTTTTCATCTGAAATCAGTATCTCATCCAGCTACTGGAACAGTCCTGATCCCAGTCAAAAAACAGTTTGTGCCATCTGCCATTGCTGTCAAATTTATTATTATACTCCTTGGTTGCGTTTTGTTTGAAAGTGCTGCTTCACAGGAGGGAAGCAAAGCTCAGAGCGGAAAGACTTAACTGACATCAGGGATCTGGATCAGGCCCCTAGTGAGTGGAAGAGAATTAATATTAATTCCTAACTTTCCTATTTGAGCATGACGTGCCCCCAGGCTTGCTGCTTGTCTTGGCAGAATCACTATCTCCCGTTTAGGCACGACAATATTTGTCAGGTGTAATGCTCATTAGTCGGCTGTGTGGCCAGGCCAGCAGTGTGTGAACACCGGGGAAGATCAGGTGGGGACTAAAGGTCTGTGCTTTGTGGTCAATTACAGCCGTCAGCACTAACGATGGCACCACGGAGAGCCACGAGGGGAGGAGGCAGGGGGGTGCTTTTCCAAGGCTGGTCTTGACAACACGCCTTGGCTACAAGGAGCTGGCAATGAAAAATGTCGTGTGCCCCTCCAGCCCCTGCCTAACCCTCTCAGTGATTTATTTCAAGAATAGTCGAGTGGCTTCTTTTTTTTAATACCTGAATAAAAGACAGGCTTTCTAACCTGAAGTGTGTTCTCTTGCATTCTTCAGAATTCACACTGTAGATGATACTTTAACCTGATGTCTAATCAAAGAGAGAAAAAGCAGCACAGGAGCTGAAGGAAGTTTCCTATTGATGCATTTGTTTTGAACTCTACACTTCCCCCTCCCCCAAACTCTGGGATTTTCATGCAATCCCTGACATTTTGTCTCTATGCACTCGGAAAGTGTTCTTGTCCCAGTTCCTATGCAAACTGAGGAAAAATAATGGGATTTATTCCCTCTCTGCTCTTGAAAAATTACTTGTCTTTTTTTTTGCGTAAATTTGAGCTATTATTAAAATAAGGCTATAGGTTTGCAACCTCTTAAAAAGGTTTAAAAAAAAAATCACTTTGGGTCTTACAAAAGCAGAGAGATGTGGCAATACTTAAAAATACTCGCCAAAGGAAAATTAATGATATGGATAAGTCTCTTCAACTGGCAACATCCCGCTTACTATAAAGGAGAAGAGCCACTCATCAGGCCTCTGCTGCCAACCCTCTGCAGGGCAGTGCATCAGTGACAGCACCATCAATGAAGGCAGAAATAGCACGAGCTTTTGCAACCCTTGCTCAGTTCCCCAAGCCCACTGGAGCACTATAAATACAAACGAGCATGAGACAGTAATAGCAGGTCCTGAAAGCCCAGTGAAATTTGGCATATGCATAACAGAGTAGGTAAGCATGGGTATTCCAAATTTTAAAAATTAACCCAAAAATGCATGGTCCGGGCCTTCCCTAAGCAGGAAATTACTTAAGCTCAATTTTAAGCAGGACTTAAAACCATGTATTTAAGTTTAGGACAGGCTGAATGCCTTGCTGAAGGAGGAGTGCTTTGATCAGAGTCATCATTTGTTTAACCTATGACCATTCATTTCAGTTTAATTGGCATCCATCACCCCCACCAATGCAGTGTAACAGAGCACTAATATGGGGGGCCTGGCCATATTCCATTCATTTAATTGCATTTGTCAGCCTAAACAGAACCCTCCATGTCAGGTTATTTATGTACTTGTCCATGGAGCAGACTGCACAGCAAACTAGCATTCAATATTTGATGCGTTCCCTGAAAAAGAAAACCACATTTTCTGTAAGTGAGGTGTAGCTCAGGCAGTAATTCAAACTCTCAGCATCCATGAAATCCTGCAATCCATTTATGCCTGCTTTGTAGAGCTGACGTTTGCTTGGTGGTCTAAAGCCTTTTATTTTTCTCTTTTCCTTTCCAGCATGTGCTCTTGTACTTACCAGGGCACTTACAGTGTTATTTAGGTTGCTGCCTGCGATATTTTCAAGCTACTAGAAGACAGTTTCTTAGACATTTTCATAATGTTTTGAAATGCTGATGAGGATTTAGCATTAAAATTAATGGCAGCCAGCCGTGGTCTTTCAGATGTGAAAGACTGTGCAGTATTTTCTGGGAAAAAAAGGGGGAGCAGTGGGGAGAAGAATGGAGATATAAATAGCCAGTCTTGCTTTTCTCTAGGCAGGATCCTTTTAATCATGTAAAATAGATTTTAAAGATTAAAGACGCTAGGCTCCTCTCTGCCTTTGCTCATGTCTCGTACCACCAATTTTTTTGTATGCAATTCGAATGAGAAAGGACACACACGGTGTTTTCATTTGCAGTACCCCAAACTGGAATTTCTCCTTGAAGAATGCAGCCCCTACCTCCGTTGCAGCAAGGAAGAAGCCACCATACCTGTGTGGAACAACACAAAACAGGAGAAAAAAATACCCAAAACAAATCTAAATCATTACCCTCCTTCTTGGACCTGGAACTTCAGTTTTCTGAGATTCTCTTTGGAGCCACATCTTAGAAGCTGGAAAGGAGACAGAAGAAATACTGGTCCAGCAGCTGCATCTGTGTATGTATGAGCTACAGCCTCACATTTCATCCACACACCGTCGTACTGCACGTGGAAAACCTGCATTGATTGGAAAAGGGGCACCAGCACTGGGAAAAATGGCTGCACCAGGGGCAAGAGATCTCTGTCCTGGTCAGAAAGTTCAGTGGTACCAGGGGTGTTCTGCAAGAGCTGCCAAAGGTGAGGGCAGAGAGGAAAGGCCCAGCTCCACAGAGGAACAGTGAATCAAAGTTCTCCTGCAGGACAACACAGCCTGGTGAGAAGCCAGAGGAGATGCTGAGAGGAGAGAGTAGATGAAAGAACTGAAAATCTGGGGCAGAATAGCCTGTCCATGCCCATGAACAGTCTGTTGGCAGAGCTGGAACCAAGAGACTTCCTTCTTCTGCCCTGTTTGGCCACATCACTCCCTCTCACCAAGACATACAATGCAACAGGACTTGCACCTCAGCACATGTCAGTCTTCAGTCTTAAATCTACTTTTCCAATGCAGGTTACAATCAATTCCTCTTAGACATTGACCAGAGCATCCTTTCTCCACATGGCACTCCTCAGACTCACAGCCACAGTCCCACTCAGTTTCCAGCTGCAGCTCTCCCAGAGCAACAAGTCCCTCATCTCCTCCAAGATTCTGAGGCCAAGATCAATGCTAGAATGTATTGGTTTTATTATCTGTACTTTGTTGTACTTCTCAAATGACACAGGCACAGGACATCTGGATAATTCTCCTTGATTACATTTATAAATACTCAGAGCATCCTAACTTTGCTCCGTATACTAAAATATCAGTGGCCTCATCAGCTAGATATTCTTTCATATTCATAAGCCAAAGAATAGAAAGGAAACAAAGGACACTGTTCATCAGACACAAACCCACAAATCCTCCTAATGACATTTGGAATTCACCTAAAAATCCCAGCCAAACCTGAGACAGTTTTCTGGTAAGCTTCATCTCCGTGGGTTTAACAAGTAGAGTCCTGTATCCCACACAATTACCCTGCCATGCACGTGGCCTGTGGAAAGAGAGGTACCTAAGAGGAGAAAAGCCACGTTTGAATTTCAGAAGCTGTTGTCATTCTAAGCAGTGCCTTCTTGTTGGGACAGTGTGGTTAGAGTGAAAACAAATCATAGCATAGTTTGTGTAGGATTAGACCTTTAGAGATCATGTAGCCCCATCTCTCTGCATTGACCTCAATGAGATCAGGTTGCTCAGAGCCCCATCTAACCTGACCTTGAATGTTTCCATGGATGGGGCACCCACCATCAATCTGGGCCACGTGTTCCAGTGTTTTACCACATTCATTGTAACAAAAAATTCTTCCTTACATCAAAAACCAATGCACACGACCTTACTACAAGAAAATAAAACATGTCTGTTATTACAAGGGAAGAATTTTTCTTGACAGCGCTGGAAGTGCAAGTTCACAAAGCACATACAGTGTGGGAAGTGTCAGCACAAACCTCCCACAAGAGCCACCACCAGCGTGCCCAGGGGATGAGGGCAGCGCGTTCCCAGCCCCCCGGCCTGGTTCTGCCTCTCTGCCGAAAAAGGCCACCAGAGTTCTCGATTAATTCCAGGTGGGTTCGTTCCACAGGCACCGATCCACTTGGAGCTGAACCAAAACGCTCCCCTGGCTGCACGGATAGTGCACATCCTCTGCTCACTCCCAGCCTGCAGATCTGTTTCAAGGTCCTGACCCGAGTTTTTAAAGCCCTTAATAGGCGAGGGCCTAATGAACCTTGGAGACTGATTCTTATTGCACAGTCCAAAGCAGCAGCTGTGGTTGCTCTGGGTGAGCAGGGCTAAGTGAGCTCAGGGTGAAGCCCTCCTCGCTTTCTGCAGCCAAGCCTCCTGCCACGGAAGCCTCAGCCCTGACTTTTAACAAGAATAACATCCTCAGACACTCATCTGCAGTCCTGCCACAGCCTTCTCCACTGTGGCTGCTGCGGCATTCATTAAATCATAGCACAACATAAAGAAAGGCTGCATTTTAAAAAAGCCCTACATTTTGGAAAAAAGACATTTCTTCATGTCTTTGCAGAAAGCCGTGGTGAGGTCACGTCCCCAAGACCAAAGGGAGAGGGACATTTTCTTAGATCATAGAGAAGTAGCTTAGGGAATGAACTTGAGAAGGTCTCATCCCTGTTGGGCTACAGGAAGGGCAGCTTGAGCACGGGTGCCCTGATGGAGCAGCTCTGCAGGAATAGGACCAGCTCATTTTCAGCACAGCCAGACCCTCGCAGCATCACCCTTCCCAGCAGGTTTTGGGAGAGGCCATGGCACGTGTGTGTGGAATCTTCATACTTGGTAGGAGCCAACACTAGATGCAGCTGAAAGAAGAAATTCACTATTCCTGGTATATTAATGCTCCCTTGTTTGCTTATCAGGCTCTTCTCACTCTTGCACATGCAGCCTCTGCTTTTTCTGCTACACAGCTATGAATAGAAATGCAGAGTTACCCTGCCCCTAAATGCTGATTTGAAAGCTTGTCTGTACCTCCATCCTGCTTGCCACACGCTATTTCATACTTTATTATTAACTTTAAAATAGATGAGAGGCTGATGAGCTGAAACACACCCGGCTTGTTACTCCTACAGCACTAGCACTACTCTCTCTCCCTACAACCTTCCTCTCCTTCATATCCATCTGTCCCCTTTGCCTCGCTCTGCCCTGTCCTTTCAGCACCAGAGCACAGCCCTCACTCAGCCAGAGCTCACCTGCACCTTCCAGGGGCTCACCAGGCACAGTTTATGCTGAAGCCCTTGTCTTGCCAAGCAACTCATTTCTCTGTTCCTAATCTTTGAACCTCAGCTGGCCACGCTGGGCCCTTCTGGACAGCATGTTCATCTGCTTTCACAGCCTGCTCTGTTTTGTAAGCACAGGTTCTTTCAAAAGAATAAGCAGTAATTATTGCAGCCACACCTATACTGGAAATGCCTGTGCAATGATCTGTAGCACATGCTTGCAAAGAAAACAAGAGCTGGAAAGAAATAAGCATCTCTTCACTTTGAGCTGTGGTACCTGGTCCTTCTCTGCAGCAGGGACCCGACTCTTTGAAGCCCTGAGCTGCCATAGCCCGAGGGACTTCAGTTTCTCCTCATACATGCAAATATAAATCAGAACTCACACTATTGAAGCCAAGTGAGTTATGCAGGTGCAACCTCAATGTGACAGAGAGAGCTCATGGATGTCAACAGAGCCTGGGACAGGTGCCCTTTCATTTTTCACACGGTTTTTCATTCTCGGCCGCTTGTTTTGTGCAGCTACACCAGCACGTGTGGAGCTGGTGCGATAGGATGGCTGATATTTAGGAGAAATCACACACTTAGATCAATGCACACTGCAGGTATTCAGCTGGAACCAAATATGTTGGAAGCAGTGTAAACCCCAGGGGGCTTGTTCGCTAATCAATGAACACGAGGAATGTATGCCACTGAGTTATTGCTGCCGTGTTAATTGTAGCTATACAGGAGGGGTTTTTTCATTGCTAAAGAAACAGACACCTTCAAGAAGTGTGGCTTTTACAAAACAGAGATGATATGAAAAATACACTGCTATTCACTTCTCTGATGTTTTTGACTTTAGGAAAGCACAGGAAGTTCTCTGTTTTGCAGCTAATGTGCTGCATTGCGAAGGAGAAAGGGAAGTTCATGGTGCTTCCAGTGCCCTGGCTTACCACAAGTGACATTTAAGCAGTCACCTGGGGGAAAATCCCAATGGGAGCACTGACAAAGCTTACCATTTTTTAAAAGGTCACACCTTCTCTTCTTGCTCTGAATAGATGGTGCTGACCTTAAAAACCTTCCAGTCCCAGTCCCCCTCCTCACAAGCATGTGATGGAGCAGCCAGCCAGGGCAGTTCCAGCCAGGAGGAGATGCAGGGCACTAGTGCTCTGCAGAATTCTCTTATGCCTTGTTTTCCTCTTGATAAATTGCAGATAAATCAACTCATCTGAGAGCCGGTGGTCCCGAGTATCAGCAGCACAGGCACCAGCACAGGACACAGGCTGCAGCGGGGTAGAGGTACCTCTCTCTAAGGTGCCTGCTTTGAAAACAGATGGCAAAAATGCAACAGCACTCCAAACCCGGGTGGACGTGGCATTTGGTGTGAGTGTAAAGGAAAAAGGGGGATTCATAAAGACCAGCTTTAATCAAGGCATTCAGAGCAGGAATTGCCATTTAGCAGCTCTGATTCAGCCTCTGCAAGAGCCTGTTAGATACAGGTGCTAAAAAAAGCCAGGCAGCTGAAGTTAGCTTTGTGAGAACCCTCTCTAGTTTCATTGATTAAGGCCCATCCTCACCCATCATTTAATTAGAGAAACAAAGGGCAGGTGGATGGAGAAAGAACATCTTCACCCTGTGCATGGAAACTAAACCTCTGGTCACCCTTTGAGCACAAGGTCAGGCAAGGCTCTCGAGGAGCAGAAGTCACACCTGGATCCATGAGGTTCTAGCTCAGGACCTCAGTTGAACCTCCCAGTGTAATCCTCTTAGTCTGAACCTGTGTCAGCCCTACCCATGCTAACTCTTCAACTTCATGGGGGATTGCCATCATAGCACCAGCCTGTCAAAGTAAAAGCAGCACCATGCCAGGCAGCTGGACTCAAATATAGCTCCCTTCCCCCCTCGGTACCCACCAGAGGCCAATCCTCCACACGGGCTGCAGAGACTTCCAACTGAGTCATCCTGTGGGATGAAACAGGACAGCCCACAGCGGTAATCCCAAATGCTGCAGTATGCTGGAAAATCAGTCCCTGACTGCTGCAGTCATGAAAATACAATAAACATGCCCTATGATTCCATTTTTAGTTGCTTTTCAATGCAGCACTGCAGTTTGTCAGGCTTTCTTGTCCCAGCTGGAATAGATGAATTGCTGATGCTTTTTAGGACCATTGGCAGATGAGCACAATAGAAACATCGCTCAGATATTGATGACTAATGCACACAGAACGCTTCCAAAAACTGTGTTGCCATCGCAGCTAAACAAAGTGTACTAAATTAACATTCACATGGAAGGAGAGGAGTTCATTTCCACATATTCAGCATTTAAATGAACCTATGGCACCACTGTGAAACTCAGCTGAAATCAAAAACTGGCCACGGTTCTCTTGAAAGTTTCATGGACCTCCCAAACCCTAACTCAGGTTTCAGGTTGGCAGCAAAGCCTGGGATCTCTCACAGGGTTTGGGATTTCATTACAGACATTTCTAGCCACTACTAGAAGAGCTTCTCTCAGGTCACAGACCTGCAGACCTGTAGATAGCATCATCTCTTTAAATTATTGTTGCCTTGCTACAGAATTGAATTCCTTGTAAGGAAGAGTCTGGCACATTTCAAAGCTCAGAAGTCTTTCACCAGCTCAAAGGGATTAGATCAGCTTCTTCATGGGAAACCTCCCAGGCAGTTTTCCCTTCAGGACTGGAAGTAATCTGCTTGAGCATGGCACAAGATGGGGCTGCCCTGCAGAGGTAACAAAAATCCTTGCAATGGCTGAAAATGGCACCACCACAAGAATTGAAAGCTCAGAAAAAATAACCTAATTTAGAAAGAACCCAGACCAGCAATAACCAACACATCTAAGAGCAAGACAAGGGAGCTGCAGCAAAAGGAAGAGCCCTCTGTCTGGAGCAGGATTAAGTAAATGGCTCATGAAGAAGTTCTGTTGCCGTCATCTCTGACTAAGCCTTGCACTGCAGTCCAGACACAAAATGATCTGACTCTATGGAGAGTTCAAGCACTTGGAGGGAAACAGAACTCCCAGCTCCAGTTCCCAGCTCACACAGTCATTTGAACCCTCCTACACAGTGATCCATCCACAAAAAATTATAAGCAGAAAAAAAAAGGACTTTTTTTCCTGGCCTGAGTGCTCTTAAGCTTCCTATTAGGACAACAATAAAACTTATAAATGCAGAAGCACAGACTATTTCATGTCTCCAAGATAGTGCTGCTTGTTTTGTGGCTGAAGTTAAACATTTCCTTCAACACTTTGTGAGGATTGATGCTTCAACACACTTTAAAATTGTCTTGACTATTTTTTCTATCCTCCTATTCAGGTTATAGTTTGCTCTTCAGGTACAAACAGAGCAGATCTCACTATCTGTGGCTATGGTATCAAACATCATGCCCTTCTAGAGTCCCTTTTTGTACGGATTTCAATCATCTTTGCACAAGTAAAACTTGTATTGACTCACAGTGTGGTTTTTTCAATGCCATCAGACAATTAAGAGCCCTAGATATTGGCTCATATTTCATAGATAAATATCCATCACTCCTCTTCAAACAGGAATATCACCTCCATGCTCCTGGTTATTGCAACTGCTGAGAGCCAGACAGGGTGGATATATTTTAGCAACCTAGCCCGACACTGAAAGCTCCTTTCCAACAGACTGAACCCATATTCTTGAAATTATTGAGGGGAGAGATGGAAGAACAGGAAATGTTCTTGAAAATAGTAGAATGTTTTTATATATCTCATGGATTTCTGTTTCATTAGATATGGGAGCAGTGCCTTTAATGTAACTAACATGTGGCAACCACAGGGTAACCACAGAGAGTAAATCTGTCCTGCAGGAGGAAGCTGAAATGCAGCAGGGTTTGCTTCAACTGCTAGGAAAGAATCAAAAAATCTTTTCAGCACTGGTCACAACTGGGGGTGGAGGGGAGGAGAACCGAGAAAACACTGATAGTGACAGCTGAAAACAGAAATATCTCAGCATTTGTGGGTGGGGGAAATCAAACAGGTCCCAGCACCCTGTCAGTGCTCCTGTTTATGCTCTGGATTTGTTCTTGCTGGGGAAAAAAAAATACCAAAGCAATAGATCTAAAAGTCTTGAGGTGGTCTTGAGACAGTTATGTTTAATACCAGCAGTTAATCATGGCATTTCCAGAGATGTACACATTTCTGTGCAAAAGCCATGCAAGCTACAGGAAGTGCAGTAAGGCTTGGCTCAAATTGCCCTGTTGTTGGGAGCTCACAGTCGGTTTCACTGCTTTCCTTCAATATTCCCATCAGGACTGCAGCTCCCTTGCTTTGTTCCCCAGACAGCCCAGCATTTAACAGATGTCCTAAGTAAATCATGATCATTTGGTGGGCTTTGGGAATAGAAGCTAGATGGAAAAATCACAGTCTAATAAAACAATCAAAAAAGCACCAGCACATTACAGGCCATTTCAAAATAAATTAGGGTATCTTTTAAATCTCTACACAACAACTTGTATTTGAAATCAAAAGACTGCATGTCATTGACTTTCCCCTGAGTAATCTAAGTGAGAGAGCTCTCTGAGGTGCAGTAATAGGATGTAAGTGAAGAGCTGGGTATTATTTTACCCGTGCTGTGATAATCTGAATGCATCACTGCCCAGCATCATAAACAGTGAAGTGAGAAGAACAAACAGCACTTTCAAAACCCCTATTGCATTTGGGGACTGTAGGAGGGGGTGGGAGACCAGGTCTCCAGCGAGAGGGAAAGCAAACATTTAAAACTAAAGCAGAAGCAACACGGTATTATTTAAAGTCTAAAGAGGAAAACTACAAAAGCCTGCTTTTCACCTCTCCAAGAAGGAAAAAAGGCAAGTCAGAAACGATGTCAAGAAATAATGTTGCAAGCAGGGAGTGCAGTTCTTAATAATCAGCAGTATTTTAAAGATCTTCTTGAAGTTTTGCACTGAGACACTATAATTAAGGAAAGAAATCAAAGCTTACCAGTTACCATCTGTCTGGAGCAGGGAGGGAGCTGATGCTACAGGATCTTTTCCACGGAGTAATGCACACTGCAGAAGTACCAGGAAGGAAAAACTAAAAGTAGCAGAGCCATTATAGACAACAACAGCAAGCCCGTAGGTCACGCTCTGTTTTCCTTCTCCTTCCCAGCCAGGCAGAAGGGTTTGTTCCTTCTCCCCTGGGCACAGCCCCTTCCTGCAGTGGCCAGCTCAGAGAACGGCCACCCCTGCCCAGCATCCCACCACCCACACGGGGACAGGCTCCAGGCTTCATTTTAATGGTGTCAGGAAGGGGAAGCGGAGCCTTTAAGCTGCCTCTCGCACAGGCTGGGGTGAAAAATGCAGCCACCTGGGAGCAGGATTATTTAAAGGAAGGCTCAGCTCTGGGTCTTACCTGCACTAATCAGGGCAAATAAATTATTTTTAAAGCACAAAGACAGAGAAAGGGATTGTTACGTGTAATTATTTTTAAGAACTGTTTTAACATCCTTTTCAACGTGAGCTGTTAACGTTAGCAAGTTAATGCTACACACACTGAGGAGCCCACAGAGGTTTCTCTGTCTGGGAAAGGATTCTCACACAGAGATTTGCTTCCCAGGAGATAGCTGTATCTGCCTGCCCGCCTGCATCCTCCACAGCCTACCTAGAGCCATGCAGATGCTGCCCAAGCAGGGCACACAGCTCCCTCCTCCTCTTTTTAATCTGTGTTTGCCCACAGACAACTGGGATCATGCAGCTGAAGAGTCACCCAGCACACCAGAGGGAAGGTACGTCTGTTACTCTGCACCAGATCTGGAAAACAAAGAAGTGGCAACTGATAATCGTATTCAACAAGCAAACTCCTGCTTTTCCCCAGAAAAACCCTTCTCTGCTCCTCACTTCACCTCACAGCACAATGATCCAGAGTTGTGGGTTTGCATTTGTTTGCCAGGTCATTCACATTTAATTTCTTTTGTCTATAGTTTTTCTAATGCCTTCCACAGAGAAGGCAGATAACACTACACAGAGCTCCTGTGTCAGCAGGATCCCAAGAAAAACCCAGGTACAGTTCAGTGGGACACATACCTGCACTGAATAAGACCCTCTCAGACTGATCTGTGCATTGCTCCTGAATTACTAAGGGTGATTGGATCTGAGAAACACAATAGCTTTGTACACCAAGCCAGTCCTCCTTTGACTCCAGATTCAAAATTACCATTTTTCTGCTGAAAGGGTAATTTCATGCCATAACTTGCATGACTAAGGTTTCCAGAGAAGACTTTTGTTTAGATAAGGACAAGAGATGCCCCGAGGCTTGTATTGTAATGTTATATGGATATATAGATAAAGAAATTTTTTGTTGAGCTGAGGGTGTGGTGTGATTTTTATCTGCATGATTACTTACTGACAGACACTGGGAACAGCAAGATTCTTCCTGACCTTTTTTCACCCCTGCCTGGTTGGTTACAAGCTCCACAGCCAGTACAGCTCCTGGGTACCACAGGCAGCCCAAACTGCAGCTGGTTTCCCTGTGTGCCCACCATCACCGGACTGGACACTGCACCATCCCTAAAACAGAGCTCTTCTCCACCTGAAATCCAGTCTAGGGAAAAAAAAATAATAGTCTGGGGTTGGCAATGGCCCCCAAGGAAAATGGTCAGCAGAAAAGCTTCTTCTGTGCTATTTTTAACAGCTCCTGGGATCTGCCCTCCACTTGCATGACTCAATGAGCTTGCACTTGCACTGCTTTTGGTACACCTCCAACCTCCAGCTGGAGCCACCTGCATGACAAAGCCACCTGCACAGCCCTGGGGGCAGCAGTGGCTGCACAGCCACCAGGAGAGCTCTGTGCAGAGCAACGCTCTCCCCTGCTCAGCACCGCCAGGGGAGGAGTAGTCCCTACATTAATGCACAGCAAACAGGGGTTTGGCAGCCAGTGGTGCTGCAGGGATATCATCAACTCCCCCAAGGCACTTCAGGAACATTGCTGGAAGATTCATTCTGTGCCTTGTCTGAGGCCGTTCACTATTTTTGCAGCTAACTACTTGAGACACTGTCTTGAGACAGTGGATTATCTCAGTTCAGATTACTAGAAGGTTGTAAAACTCTATCTCAGCCTAAAAATTCATTCTCATCAATTTCTGAACTCAAAGCAAAGCAAGAGATTGGATGGTTTGGGTTCAGTAATGTCAAAAAACAGACTCACTAAAGGGATAGCTAATCCTCACAACTACAAAGCCTTTTCAACCAAATCAGAAAATAAAAATCACTCCTATTTTCCAGACAAGAAAGGACAAATGAAATCACTGGCTGTCAAGGTGTGACATAGAACCTTCAACTGCTGGCTGAGGGAGGCTGCAACGAGGCAGAAGAGAAAGGCCATGGGATAAAGAGAAAGACCATGGGATAAGGACTGATCTGGCTGCCCTTCCCCAGCCCACTCCAGTCCCAGCTGGAGCTGGCGCGCTGACCCTGGGCTGCTTTGGGAACGCACACAAGCAGCAAGTGGCTCCCCTCCAAGTTTGCAGCTGAACATGTTTCCCTCCTCCTTGCTTTCTAATTGATATCCCAAATCAGAAACCTTGAGCTTGTCTTTAAACATGAGCATACTCTCAGGCTCAGACAACTGATCCTCCAGCAGGAACACAAAGACAGGCAGTAATCAGCTCCAGCAGTGAACCAGAGTCATGAACAAGTCATGGAAACGGCATTTCACAGTACTGACTGTCAGGTTTTGTGATATATGATTTCACAGAGTACTTTGTTTTGTCCAGCCATCTAAGTTTCAAAAGTAAAATTGAAGCTTTCTTCTAGCCAGAAAGGTATCAGTGGGTGCATGTGAGTACAACAACTGCAGTTTAAGTCACGTAATTCAACAGTACCATAGCAGCAAACTCCTGCTAGCAGTCCCCAACCAGCACCTATTAATTCAAGTCAATGGGGTAAGGCAGAAGAAAAATCAAAATATGACAGAAAATACAAGTACTCCTAAAATGTACTCTAGAAAGTACATGTAGAAAGAAAATGAGAATTGTTTTTCCATCCAGTTCCATTGATAACAGCATTTGAAGAATCCTCTTTCAGCAAAAAGTTGACAGTTTGAAAAGTGTTGAGGGTTTTTTTTCCTCCTACTTTTACTCTCAAACTATCTGTGATACAGCACAGCATCACAGTGGCACTGTGTTCAGGGGATTGAATCCTCTGTTACTTTAAGCCTGAAGATTCTTCACACTTTCAGCCTTATCCTTATTCAGCTATGGGAAGGGAAGTAATCTGTCTTGGGTTTTACTCCACATTTCAAAATACCAAAGCCATCCAAACAAGAACTGCTTGTGTACAGGGCGAAGTCTTTGTTTTGACTGGCACCCAGGGGGAATTATGACATACTATCATCAAAGCAAACTGCAGATTATGGGGGGAGCAAAACGAGTTTTCTCAGTTTTCTGAGTTTTCTCATCATACAAATATCTCTGTAATTAAACAGGTAAAAATATAGGTGTTAAAACCTTGGAACCAATGTAGTAAATTGATTCTTAAAAATTAACTACCATCCACACAGAAGATTTTTCCTGAGCATATGAAAATAATATGCAACTTTATTACATATATGCTTTTAAATACCATTCTATCAGGTTTTGTGGATATGTACACACGTAACAGAAGTATTTAACGCCTCCACATCGTGGTCACACATGTGCACAAATACACTGCTCTGCAGTGGAAGAATGCACTTCCCCTGCATAGTTCTGTGTGGGAACTGCTAATCTGTTATAAATTTCACGTTAGCATAAAGGCTCATCTTGGTGCCTTGGAAAGAGATGCAGTTCTGAACCTTCAAAAAGCTGGAGCACCAAGTTAGGAGTACAACCCTAACATTGCACAGAAACCTTTCTTGAGAGATGTTTCTTCAGGAAAGAAAAAAAAGAGATGTCATGGCTTTGTAGTTACTAAACACAGACAATAAGAGCAGGAATTTGAAATATTTCTGTAAGCTTATAAAAACTTGGAAGATGCAACAAATGAATTTGAATCTTATAACACAAAACAAATATTGGGCACACACCAAAAGAGAGTCTTCCTGAAAGTCATCAGCTCTCCCCACGGCACATCACCACCTTGATAAGATGAATAGGGCAGCCAGACCCTGTCACTGTATCTTCAAATCAATAACGTAACAGGTAAGGACAAAGAGTGAAGATTTTTAGCCAAAATGCAAACAAGAAATTCTATATTTTCAAAAGTCTGGTTTCCATCAACTTTGACCTCAGTCGGTCCCTTACCTCTAAAACATTTGCTTTTCATAATTCCACTTTTCTAACAAAGCTCTTCCAAAGTCCTCTAATCGATGGGTATTTCTAAAGCCACACAGGTCCTTTGTTGAAGCTTCTATTCTAATCTGAGAACTTTAATTTTCCGAGAAGCCAATTCCTCAGTGGTACAGAAGCATCAAGATGAAGGTTCAGTGAACCCAAGGTCAATAAGTCACGCATTTCTTTTGACCAGTATTTGTTCTTGACAAGCAGGCTGCTCACAAATCCCTTTTGCAAGTTTAAGGCTCTGTGTAGCCTGCAGAGACAAAATTAGAATATAAACATCTACTCACTGGAGAAAACAAGGGAGTTATTGTCACTGTAAAGAAGGAGACATCTAAACCATACCCCCTCTGCATTAATTCCATTATTGTGCACAGGCGAGATGACAGTTATACCACCAAGTAAACTGCAGTTATCTACTCAAATGATCATTTAATGTTCTTTATTTTACTTTTTCTAAGGAAAATTGATTTCTTGCTATTTATGTTCGGGGTGTTTCATTGTGCTGTGATTATAAACTAGACTGAATGCATTTCCACCGACTCCCTGCAAAGTGTGTTTTACAGCCCTTCCTGTTTGCACAATGCAAGATGTCTTTTTTTAATTGCCAGTCTGTTTTTTTTTTAAAGTAGGAGGCATGCTTGTTTGTTTACTCAGAAGCTCTGAGAGAGCCAGGCTGGACTCCAGCCTTCCAACAGGCTGCTGTGAGATATGGAAGGAAATATCCCCAGTAACGATGTCTGCTATGCAAATGACAAAACCGCCTACAGCCCATTAAACTTCATCGAGGCTTTGCAGAGCTCTGGAATTTAACTTGTAAGGACAATTCCTGGGGTGGGTTCTGGGTCACAGCTGTCACTTGGATCCCATCAGGTGTTCTCTTCCATTCTGCTGGGGGGGTTTCCAGCCTGAGTGGACAGTGCAGAACAGCACAGCTGGAGCTGGCAGAGGTTGCGCAGCAGGAGCACCGGGACTGAACCCACATCACTAGATCCTTTCTCCCACACACCCAATCAGCCCCTTATCCCTGCCCTGCCAGTGCACAGAGATAATGTGAAATGACAATTCAGGGAGTGCTGCAGCAACTGGTGTTTGAGCTGATGGAACAGCAAGGCATGGCTGAGCTCTGCTGTCACTCCACGTGTGACACCGGCACCGTGCTGAGCTGGGTTTATCAGGGAATTCGCTTGAATTACCTCATCTTTGAGGAAATTAAGTGATCCTTCACTTGAGAAAGTGCAAACTTTCCACCTCTCATCTAGTTAGTCTACCCACCCCCAGGCTGAGAGCCTTTGAAGGACAGACGCTCAGGTTGTGAAACACGTTCAACAGCCTGAGAGTATTTTTTTTGCTTATTTTCTTCCTGCATCTCAGTATGTAAAACCTTATTGCTGTGGAAATAAAGGTGTGAAAAATCAATCAGGGACCTTTGCAAGCTATAAAAAACCTAACGGAGCATTACAGGTTTACCACCAGCACTTAAAAAGAAGCTCTCTACAAAACTGTGTGGGAGATATTCCCCACGACACGAGGATTTTGATGGACATACACAGTATTTTGCATAATCCAGCAGCTATTTACCTAGAAAACCACAGTCACCTTCACAAACACATAGCTCTATAAATATTATTTTACTGCTGTCCTGGTCATCTTTAGCATCCCCCAGACAACCCTGAAACACTCAGGAAGAGGGGGATCTTGGCAGCTGAAAAGTTGACAGACACACACACACACCCTAACCCCAGCTACACGACATTTTCTTGGCTGCCCATACAGAAAATCCACGAAAACTGCAGTGAATAACATGGAACAGAGGTCAGCAAAAATACAAGAGTCACTCCATCAGCATGAGTGCCAGCCCTTTGCTGACTGCAAAAAGTAAGTTCACCACAGCTTAACAGAGACAGATCTACATCTGCAAGAATTAAAAGCAAATAAACTCACCTTAACCCAGTCTTGCAAACCCTGGTCTCCTAATTCGCAGCTGCCCAGACTGGAGAGTGTTATGACACCTTGGCAGGACACGTTTAATCAGCAGCATGGCCTGGCCTGTTCTGCAGGGAGAGCCCTTTGTGTCCGCGTTCCAGCCCCGACCTGTGCCGCAGCATTGCTGGCGCTTACTCTACCGTTACCGCGCACTGCTCCGTCCCGGGAGCAGCGGATCCCTGCTGCACGGGCCATTACCCCTCTCTGAGCTCCAAGCAGTGCCAGCTGACTCAAAACACCCCCACCATTCTCCTCTTTTGGTTAGACAGAAGCTCACCAGCACTCTGAGCAATGCTTTTCGAATTCCCAGCCATGCCTTTTTAATGGAGCCTCCCTAAAACAGCCACTGCTCCTAGAAGCCGCCTCTTTGCTGGTGAGATGTTCTTCCCAGAATTCTCAAAGGCAAAGAGCTGAAGAGGGGGCTTGTCTGCACCAGACAGGCACATTAAGCTCTGCGTGAGTCTGTGTGTGCACTCTATTCTGCAGACAAGTCATTAGCGGAGCTATTTTCCAGTCAGATTAGGAAGGAAAATCCCAGAATTATAAAGTCGAACTTGCAGGGCCTGATTCTCTGCTGGATTGGATAATTCTAGTGAAAATTTCAGATAAAGCAAGTGTAAGACAATGCTACATGAGAATCAACCTCATCAAAATCACCAGGACTGTCCCTCAGCTTTTAAAGGACCATCTCAGCGTCCTTGAAAGTGAAGCTGTTCCCAAGAGAGGTCCAATTGCAAGTGAGAACTACAGGGAGTGGTGAGAAAACAATTCTCCCAGGCTTTGATTTGCTTTGAGGATAAATCCTCACATCTCTTGGTCACAGCTCCACTTCTCCCAGGTTTGTGAGGAAGCTCACAGTGCTGATGGTACTGAGCTCATGTAAGTGTCAGTTATTTTGGAATCTCTCCAGAGAGAAATATTTTGACAGTCATATTCTGTTCATTATTCTTCCAAGAGAGGAAACACGCACATCGTTATCTAAAGGAGTACAGTCAGCCCACCATGCTCTTGCCTGACTGGCTGACTTATCTTGATAAATGCCGGCTAAGATCAGGACTTAGTGCCATTAGATGTGTCTAAAACATGAAGCTGTCATTACTGTGTCAGCACCAAGGACTGTTTCCAGCCGTGATAATGGTGGGGCCACGTTTTGAACAAAGACAGATTTGAGTCTGCAGTGGCCTGCCACACCAGCTGGTTCCCATTACCGCACAGAGACCTTTTGCTCATGATTATGAGCTTCGCCATTTCTTTCTTTTTAATTGGAAACCAGAAATATCCTCCCCTTCTATGACTCACATTGGACCTAGCAAACGGTTACCTCATGGTTAGGGGCTGGCGGGGTTGGAGTCTGCAACAGTTCAAAGATGTGTTTGATGCAAAGCCTGAAGAACAGCGGGTGAAGAGCTCCAGACTGCAACCAGCTCTGCCCCGCGGACCCCGCGTCCTGATCCTCCCACGCTGCCAGAGCTCCAGCAGCACAGGCACCACGTGCACGGAGCTGGTGACACACAATGCTGATGCAAGAACACATCTCTGGAGCGCCTTTTTGACACTGCTCGACTCCGAGGGGAGTGGTTTCATACCAACAGCAAAAGGAGAAGAACTCGAATTCATTCCGACCTGACTCAGCCCAACATTTAAGCAAAATGCTTAAGTACTTCCCTGTCCAGCAAAGCACTTAAGTATGTGGTTTAATTTATAAAGGTAAATGTTTACGTGCTTTGGACTGTTGAACTGGCAGCTATTACAGCATTACACCAACTGCTACGTATGTACATATAATTATGTATAGACAACTGTTGTTAAAAATGTATCTAGAGCTGGTTTTAATCTCAGGTTTAAGGGATTCTCAGTGGGTTTGTAGAAATTACACAGCCCTGCAAACAAACATAATTACATACATCATTCAGTTGCTTTCCATTTTCCTAGCAGAGATCTCTCCCTGCAAGGCAGCAGCCTGTGCTTTACTCCCCTAAGCCAGCACCTGAAGCTGTGTCGTGTTTCTGTTCCCACCAGACTGAGTGCAGAAGATTCCACATGAATACAGATTTAAGACTTGCTGCTTGACAATGTGTAATGTCAAGTGTCCCACTGAGTTTTACTGAGCTGGCTGTGGCAATATCTGCTACCCGGTGCAGTGTGATCATTTCAGACTTTAATCCTGCCTAATCCTGTTCTACAGGGTTTCATATTCCCTCCCATCCTCTTTGCCTGACAGTTTTGGCACCTATACCACACACTTTACACTACTTACATTGAAAATTAAGGTCATCTCGGCATCTTAGAGCAAGGACTTTCGCTAACCACTGGGATTGTCTGAGACCCAAAATCCAGCACCTTGTGTTCTCATCTTGGAGTTCTGTCCAATCTCACTCCAAACCATTTAAACTTGGTTGTGCTGAGAGCTTCCCACATTTTGCTCAGTTTACACTTCACTTGGTGGCATGTCTTATTTACTCCATGTTGTAATGCAAATAGTGTGCAGTTATTCAGCATAACAAAACCATGATTTCAGAAGAAGAAATCATTGGCCTCTTCTTTTGATTTCTTTTCCCCCCCTTAACAAAGCAACAACTTACCACCCCTAAAATAAAACCAGTTAGGAAAAAATAAGTAATTAAGTTCCTAGTGAATAGATGGAACACTAGAAGAGATTTGTTGAATCGTCTCACTAGAGCTGTGGGGTTAACATCAGGTAGAAGCCTGGCCCTTCCTTGATTAGGAGCTGCCAGTTTTGGAGCAGGCTCTGGGCACCCTCCTTCCCTGAGGAAGGGAAGTGCTCTTTAGGTGCCCGGACACCGCAGAGGCCACAACCTCACTGCGATTCTCTAACAGCCAAGTTTCACATTTTTAAGTGTTTCACTTCCATGAAGAAGGTAATAAAGCCTCCTGAAATGAGGAGAGAGATGAACCCACAGCGAGCACAAGACTTGAAGGGGAGACAGTAAGATGGTCCTGTAAACAGCTCAGAGTGGAGACACTGAACTGCACACTACTAATGCTCCAGTCCTAGAAAAATGACAAGGTTCCTGAAAACAGCTGTGGGCACTGCAATGTGAAAATGAACGTCAGAGACTGCAAGGGCATCGTTTCAAAAGCTAGATATGTATCTTAGAGCTGTCTTCAGGGCAAGCATAATTCAGCAAACCAAAGAGAAAGAAAATAACCTTGTTCGGAATATGGCAACTTACGATCCCAAGTGGGCAGCAGTAAGAAAGGAAATTGTTATTTACTACCCCCACAATGCCTAACAGGCCCTCATTTGAGGTAAAATGTGCAAAGGTATCTTACGGATACCTTATGGACCAAGCAGGAAGTTTCAAATGGAAAGCACCTGAGTCTGTATTCAGCAAGAGCCTCCAAAGCCACATGGGTGTCAGCCTAAGGTTTTAGGGTAAAACTTTCAATAGCTTCTAAGACAAACTCTTTGCAACCTCCTCAGCTGAATGACAATAAGATCTGGTACTTCTCTTCTTTAGACTCTGAAAACTGAGTTTCAGGGCCTTTCCATTAAGCTCAAAGCATTCAAGGGATTCACTGATAGTGAGCACCTAGATAAGAATCTCACACCTCATATTTGGAGGGAACCGCAGGAGAGGAAGGAGGGCCCACAGCCTTTGCTGTTAGCTGGGATGGGGAAGTCAGAGTTCATTTTCCCGGTCTGATACCAGCTACGAGCCATGCTTCCTCCTTCTGCTTGGATATCTCATCTGTGCATCAGAAGGACCGGGCTAACAGCAATCCTTTACCTTCCAGACTGCTGGTAACTAGCTACTGCAAGCTTCCCAGTCCCACAGAGGCCTCAAACTAGAAGTGATACAATACATGATGGGTCGGAACAGAATGGATTTTACTACAAAAGCAGCTGTGGGTATCTCAGGCAGGGGTTGAATGCAGTTAACATGCTCCAAAATCATTCTGCTATCATATGTTGTCACTATCCAACAAATAAAAAATATAGATATAGATTTTTATGCCTTGAACTTTCTTCTTTTGACAAAGCACTTTTGCTGAGAATTTTGGAAGGTTGCTACACTACTTTTACTTTGTTCAAGTGTCCCTGGTGACAACCATATCCTGGAGTGTATTAGAGTTTAAAAATACAGCAGCAAGATAAGCAGCGGCAGGAAGATAGAGGAATTCAGAACTTTGAGACTCAGAAGAAAAGATATTTCTAATCTCTGCTGAAAATATAAGACAAAGTGGATAAGGCAGACAAGCATGAGGAGGCTGTTACAAACAGGAGAGGCTGGAAAGGAGGAAAGGAGGGGGAGCTCCTCACACCAGCAAGTGAGCTTGGTAGCAAGATGAGAGAGAGGTCACAGCAAGACAAGTAGAGCAAGCAAGGAGAGCTCCACAGAGATACAGCCTAGAAGACAGGTCAGGGCAAGTCAGTGTCTATGGTTTGCTTTGTTCTTATTTTTGGCTTTCCACATACTTTCAAAAGGAGAGGTTATCAGATAAGATTTGATGGGACACCATTAAGACAGAAGGTTTTTCCAGCTCTATTGTGTGCATGACATTCCTTCCCCTCTGGTCTCCAGAGACCTCGTACATCTGGGGATGTAATCTGCAAAGCACAAACACAGGACTGCACAGCGATGCTGCCTTTGGTGAGGAATTTGATCAAAGGTGCATTTAAAGTGGGTGTTTAACGGCCTCATAGTGTTTCTGTACCCTGGGACTGTACAGCCCAGCCTGTAACATACCCTTCTGTGCTACCAACAGGTGCTGGGAAGCGTGCCAATGTCCTTGTCTCACAGAAAGCTTCTGCCTTTCCTGATGGACTCCCCATGCTAAAGGAATTCTACACCTTCACTGCTGTAAGGCAGGAGATACAGCCACCTCAGTTAAAGAACAATAATCAGTACCAGATGTTGATTTCCTGAGGGTTAAATCTAAAAGAATATAATATATTGGAACGTGGAAAAAAAAAAAAAAGAAGTGTGTTTCGTACCGATGCTCTGGGAATTGAGGAGAGATGTAAACGGAAAGGCTGGTTTCCACTGCAGCAGTCAGAAGTGCCATATTTCTAAAGGTCAGAAGATTCTGCATAATCAACATGGGAAAAAAATACTGGTGTGGAACACTTGGCAAAAAGAATCAGTAACCATAGAGGTGTATAATAGTATCACCAGTGGTGCTGCCAAGGTGAAAGAGAACCTGATGCTGTTAGCTTGCTGAATACACACTGAGACACCAGCAGATGAGATGGGGGCTGAGGTGGGAGGAAACTATCATTCTAAGATTTCAACTGCTCTTTTACAGGAACCTACCAATTCCTCCCTCCTCTGTGCTTTCTTTCCATTCACCTTCACACTGAATAATCTCCAACAATTCCATTCTCAAAGCATCTTCCACGTTGCCCACCGTATGCATTGCATTCTGAAAATTTATGCCTTGCATCAAAATTACTTGAGACTGCTTTAGCTGTAAAGAAACTCCAGACCTCCCATGGCCACGTGGACTCAGACAGATGGCACTGGAAAACTGCTCAGCACTCCCTTTCTTGCAGAACTTCTCCAGTTGACACACACAGGATATCACATTGCCCAGCACAGACACTGCTCCCAACAACCCACCCTTGAGCTATTGGGTTTTATCCCTCCCAGCAGCAGCCAGAGGACACAGGAGGAAGCAGAAGCTATGACACAGCTAAATGTAGGGGCTATGGGAAGATGACAGGAACATGGCAGAGATGCATGAATATGTCAGAGGTAGAGGGAAATGACAACAGAGATATCGGGAAGATGGGAGAGACGAGGGCATTGCAAAACAAAAATGAAAAGTCTGCCAAGACTGCTGCAGTGGAGGAGCACACAGGACTGGACAAACCCCCATTCTCATGTGACAATTCCTCCCTTGCCATTTAATATTCAGTGCTATTTTATAGCAGCAGGGTATCCCTGACTCTTCCCCTGCTTTGGAATGTAAATAGCAGCTGTCTGTGTGCTGCTGGTGCAGAGCCTTGCTGCAGGCGGGCTCTGCCTGTGCCACCAGCACGGCCTCGCAGTAGAAAGCCCAGTCTGTTAATCTTGACAGGGCTTAGGAGAGAGATCAGATTTGAGCAGTTTGGCATCAACAAGACTTGGATAATTCCAGACGTGCAGAGGAGAGCTCTAAGTACCTAAGGAACCCTCTTGGTGGTGATACTCAGCCGCTTACAGAAGTAGGCGGGAGCAGCCAAGATTATCCTTTAGGATTTAGGTGCCTAAATTCTTCCTTAAGGTCCTCCTTAGGCATCCATTCCTTCCTGTAATTCCAGCACCCAAAAAACCTCCCCATCACTGCCCCTTGTCTTCCCTATCCATGGCTAAAAACACCTGACTATCCGAATAAATCCAGGCATCCTGGAACCTCATCTGCTCTTTGTAGCCTTGCAGCTGACGTTGGTACAGCAGGGTGATATCATAAAATCATAGAACTGTATAGGTTGGAAAAGGCCTTTAAGACCATTGAGTCCAACAGTTAAACAGAAGATGAATAACAGATAAATAGATAAGAAGATAAATAACCTTCAGAAAGAGGCAACAGTGCAAGGAACAAACAGCTACAGCAGGAGATTTAAAAAAAAAAATGCAAAAACAATAACAAAGATCGATCTACTTCCATCCTAGTGAAGCAACTCACATATCTGCTCTGCCCCTGGGATTGCCTTTGGGTTCTCATCAAATTGACCACAGCCACAATTGGGGTTTTGAGGGCTACTCATAATTTTCTCCTTTTTACTGTAATCTGGCCCCAAGAATCCCTCACAGGAAGCCTTTCTAATATTCTCTCTCTTTTACTAATTATAAACGAGCAGAAATATTAAGATCCCTTTGCAAGGAACCTGAGGATTCCTGCAGAGCTGGTTTCAATGTAAATCTCCCTAGTAACAAAGGAAATGGAGGGGGGAAGAGAAGGAGTCTGCACAGGATTTGCAGCCTGCTTTTCTAGGGGTGTTTGCTGCCACACTGTTCCAGAGATGATTCAGTCTCTCCCCGTCAGCACCCCTCACTGCTCCTAACTTCTGGCAAGGATCACCCAAGAGGAATGTGGTGTTTTTTTCAAAGTTCTCAATGAGGTATCAGCTGTTCTTTAAAGAGATTATGGTGGGAGCATTCCTAGCACATTGACTCCACTGTGCAGCCAGCCTTGTGATTAAATGGCTCAGCAAAGGTGGTTTCCAAGGATAAACTGTGCCAAGGATGACAACATTTCCTCACCAAAGGGGGGAGAATCTAATAAAAAATAAGGATAGAGGGAAACTGCTCTAGCTCTACAGCTATTATTAGTGTCTCAGAGCACTGTCACTGCTTTGCCTGTGCTGTCAGATGTCACTTTGCATCAGTTCTGGGCAATACTCAGGAGAAAAATGGTGGAACTCATTGAATTCTGCAACGCATGACTGGGCTCCGCAGCAGGGCCGCACAGAGGGTTAAGTGACCTCTTAATGCTGGTGGAAGCACTGCTCAACGAGTTCAAGTGGGCTCTCCAATAATTTATGCAAACACCTTTTTGCATAGACCGGCAATTTATAGTAATTTATCCCTTCTCTCAGCTGCTCTCGCAGAGCATAAAACAGGTACTCAAAAACAAGTTCCAGCACTCTGTCCCACTGTCTCCTGCAGCTGTGCCCTGCTGAACTGGCAATCCCAATGAGGGGGAAAAGACAACTGAGGCAGGGAAATTACTGATATATAATGGACACTCGGACTTTTGGGCACAGTTGCTTGGAACCCAAGTCTGGGCCATGAGAAACATATGTAACACAGCAGTGCAGCTAAATCCCTTCACCCACCCTCTCTGGAAATTTGCTTCTCCATATTCCTTCTACTTTTCATCCTCATTTGTTTTTCGGGGCAGCTTCTCAGCGTAAAGATGAGCAACTTTGTCTCAGTGAAGGGATCTCCACTCAGCAGATGCCGACTCGAGTTCTTTCTGCCTTGAGGAAGCGCGTTATGAACACCCTCTGCACCCTCAGGAGGAGTCCAGAATCAGTACATGCTCTTTTCCACTGCTCAGGAGGACCGAATGGTTGAGTTCATTCTGCTGATCACGTGGCAGCTTACTTTGAACTCTGTGTACAAGCGAAGTTAATCGGTGCTGACGTGAGACCTACACACGTCCCATAGCATCCTCATTACACGCTTTGAAATGCCTGCCTTTGCTCTGAACTGAAAGCCACAGCCACCAAGAAGAAAGAAACGTATCTAGTTTTCCTTCTGATCTTAGTCACCTGCCAACACAGTTTGTCTGCTCTGGCAGAACACAGGATTGTCTAACGGCCAGCTAAACACAAGTTAAAATGGCAGCTTTTGGGGGTGGGGGGAATAAAAAAGAAACAAAACCCCCAGGTGTTAGTGATTTATCGAAATGGGCTAAAATCACACCTTAACATCCAAGCTGTAGACAGATCCTGTATTCTGGAGGTGAATTTTGGGAAGCTAATTTAAGTTCTCCTTTCAAAACATCTATTAGCAATTCGTCACACTTGATGTGACTGGGAGTAATGTCATGCTGACGGCTGCAAGATTTCAGCCAGACTTGTAGATCAGAGCACCTGATGGATTGCACTTTTAAGTACCTGCACAGCTCTGAAGCTCAAATTGACTGTCTGGCAGTATTCTTTCTGTCCTGCTGCATTGGGAAGCTTGATTTTAAGGAAAACCTTTCATAGTTTTGACCACGGTGTCCAAACCTCAGAACATAAAAAGCTCCTCATCGAGGAAAAATGGATTTTTATTTTCAGAAGACAACAAAAGACAGCTGTGTATACACACATGCTGTGATGTGACATTAGGAAAATCAGAGAGAGACTGAAGCCACCTTTGTATGCAGACACACACCTGATTCCCTGGGAGAAGGTAATGCACTGGCATGAATCCTCCATGGTCGTCCTGGAGGAAGACAGCTCTGACAGTTGCTTGATGAGACAGATCCCACAGCTCCCATTTCATCAAGGGCCATTACAAGTTTATTACTGGGCATGTCCTGCTGCCTTGAGAGTCAAAAGCTCCACTAAGCATCTCCTTTTTCTGCCAGACCAAATCAGGAATAACCCCAAAATTAGAGGAGAAGGAAATAAAAAAAATATTTGAGCTCTTAAGTACCACTGGGGGACTCTTAGATTAAAAATCACAAACAGAATGTAATGATCATCCAAAGATGCAAGTGTGGAAGCATATGAATTCCAACTTTGAAATGAATTCTTTGAGAGTTGGGCCCCTTTGTTTCCATGGTCTGAATTTGTATTATCTATTTTAGCAGCAATGCTACTGGTAATGCTTTTCCCCTTCTCTCACTAAAAAATAGTAATGTCTACTTTAATTTGTTTTCTTTAAGCAGTTGCCTTTGAGCTTTTCAGATTGACACAGAGGTCTAAGCAAAATTTCACTGACTCCAAAATCTCTTCCTTTGGTTTAATCACAGTTAAAGCTTGAGGAACAAGCACACAAAGGCTACCTCAAGTGTAAAAAAATAAAAGGGTGAAGTAGTACATCAAGTGCATCAGAAGTCTGCCAGGCAGAAAGCAAATGGCTAAATTTATAGAGGTGGCTCCTGCTAACAGAAGAGCTGCTCAGCCCCAGCTATTTCATTACTATTGCTCTAAAGGGTCCTAGGGACGTTCTTTTGGAGGTGTAGGCAATTCAGAGAGCTGAAACAGCACTGTAATTTGGCCTGTGAAAAATGAGTAGGTGTTCACAGTTCATTTCCCAACAGAGAAAGTCGTGCACATCACAGAAACCATCATCATGCACAGAACTAATAGCTGCCCTGCTCAGCAGGCACACCCATGCACATTACTGCAGCCTTGCAGTGCCCCAGCTCTCACCACATAAGAACAAGAGATTTTGGTTGGCAGCACTGCCAGCCAAGCACCTTTTTTCCCAGATCTACAGACAGGTGAAAAAATATAGCAGTGCTATAAGTAAGTAAATACAAACAACCAACACTAGACTCCTGAAACCACAAAACAAATTGAAAACTGTGAAACATTCCCAGAGAAATCCCCTGCTCCCAGCTGAACTGGAATAAAAACACACTGAGAGAGTCATAAACACAAAGTGAAAAACTCGAGGATGTGGGGGAGAAGATGCAAAGCTAACAAAAGGTTGGATAAATGGAATAAAACCTGCTGCTGCTTATCAGAATGAGTAACATCAGCAGTGGTCAAAGGGCAATGGCTGGACAGGACATGGTATTTTCACATTCGTGGTGTAGGGAAAGGAGAGGGCAAGGCTTGGGAGCAACAGAGCACCAGCTCTTGGGATTCCAGCAGTCTGTTATGAGCCTACACAGGGCCTCTGCCTTAAACCCATGCAAAGTCACAGAAAACCTCAGGACCCCTCTAGAAGACCATTAGACTGATTTCTGCTTGGATATGGCCAAAATAAACCGAAGTCAAAATTAGACGTGGCTGAGTCCAATTTCACCTTGATTAGTATTTACATAACGGGCAGGGAAACATGAGAGGAGCACATAAATAATGCACTGTTTGTTGCAGGCCTGTCAGGAGGAGAGTTCTCAGCTCTGGTATTGATCTGAACACACACACACACCAGCTCCCTGTGCAGAAACCCCAAATCTGCCCTCTGTGCACAGAAATAAACTTGCAGAAGCTGTCACAGACTGGGGTGCAGACTCAGAGGGCCAGAACCAGAGGGTGAGACAGCTGCACTCCAGAGCCCCATATGGAAAAGCGTGGGGAGCTCCCAGATCTGGTTAGTTTAGGAGACGTTCTCCATTCCCTTAACTTCTTTCCTTCTAGTGGACTCGACATTTATGACAATAGGCCCAGGAAATGCAAACTTGGGAGAGGCTGATTATTGAGTTTTTCCTCCTGTTATGGTATCACCGCTTATCCACCCAGTCTTAACACAAGTTGGGGGGACTCCAAAACAAAATTATTACCTAGGAATGACTCAGTACCACCAGTTTCTAAGGCAGCTGCACAATACAGTATTACTCAACAGCCACAAGCTGTTGGTGCCACCTGTGTGAATAAAGTGAGAACAGTTTCTCTTCCCTATTCTGATTGTTTTCATGTTGGAAGCAGGGTTTAACTTCATGCCCAGTCCACGTGGGTAGAGGTGGAGGGCATCTGGATACTTCTTCTTTACTATACCTTGGTGAACATTGTTAGGAAAATAATTCCAACACGTTCTTTTCCACTTCAACTTATCCTACTCTGAACGTCTGGGTTTTTTGAATGACACCACGATCCCCCACCGCACTGCTCCCCAAAGCACCAGCTGTATCTGATCCTGGTTTGCAGGGTCCTGGGAAACATCTGCAGCCATTCAACCAGAGTGATGGAAAATGGCCAAGAGGCAAAGCAACCATTAGATCCCACCATATGCTGGAAGCTACAGTGCTCCTCTGCAGGCTTACAGCCCTAAAGCTGCACTGTTACAGCCCTCAGCTGTAAGTAGCTGAGGGTATTACTGGTGACAAGAGGCATCTGAAGTGTCCAACACAGAAACTACCCCCTGATAAGACACTCATACTGAGCCAGCAAGAGAGGTAGCTCAAAGATTCAGCATCACTATTTTCCTGATGCATCAATGTCTCACACGTTTGCAGCAAATGAATATCATCCTCAAGCATACTGTTAGGAAAGATTGCTTAAAATTAATTAGCTCAGTAACAATGGCCTGTCATTATGCTACTAAGTCACCAGCACGAGCACATAAGTTACAGTGACAGCTCAGGGTATAAAATAAGTGCCTTTATATCGAAATTTGCAAAGTGCTTAGCAGTCAAATGCCAATCTATTCACTTCTGGTAATATTGCATAGTTTCCTCTTAATAGACTGCTCCAAACTCCCACACAAAGATATTACTTATTTTACTACAGAGAGGTCTTTCTACTTCATACACTGTCCGTGCACAAATATAGAAAGCTTTTAAAAATGCATTTATTTCTACAGTGTTGATTCATTCCACATCAAGATGAACGTGAGATTTAGAACACGACTTTAGAAAAAGCTGAAGGTAATGGAACAAAAACTCTCTCTTGGGTGATTTAGCCAGGGATGCATGATAAACTGAAGGTAAGGACCGGATTTTGAGGGGCAAGAACATCAGCAGTTCCCACATGCAGCACTTTACAAGATTTCCCCAGTAGAGAAGGAAATAGTTATTGCTATAATTATTTCATAGTTCCAGTCAGCTGCATTCAGTTGTACTGTTATATTCCAATGGCAGGAAAATGGAATACAGTAAACTATAAATATCTGTCAGAATTCCTTTGAAAGGACAACAGTTAATTGCATAGCTTGATCTCCTGCCGTGCAGAGCTTGCATTTCAGGTTAGAAAGGTACAGATTGTTATTGATTTAATTCTCTTGAAACATGTGTGGTATAAAACTGTTCAAAAGACTTATGGGGGAGAAATATACGCTTCCAAAGGAAGTCCTACAGCACAAGACTGTGGCAGGCTACCTTCTTGTAAAATGCTTTCTGAAATTCAATACATTCCCTTCCAAGGGCCCTCACAGCCCCCTCAATAAATTGAGGCTCCTTGCTTCATTTGCAGAAGTGAAATTAAATCAGTGAATCAGATGAAGGACAACAAAAGATTAGCAATAGTATGAAGTGCATGTAAGAAATAATTCTCCGTGTTAAGAATAATTCAGTCCTCTAACAGAGAGTGAGCCATTCCCATCTTTCCTGTTTTCCTTTCATCTAACTTCCAGTTCTACCTTACTCTTTGCAAAATGGTTCCAGGCAGTCAAGCCAATATGGACTTTGGACACTTTGGACTATTATATTCTCCTGTCTTTGAACCCACTTCCGATTTGGCTCATGCAAAGTTGTTCTTGTGACCCAAAGATACCAGGATGTAGAACTGTGCAGTAATTAGTTAAGCCTCGTCCTATTCCATTCTAGGAATAACTTTTCCATTATAGGCACGGACAGCAGTGAAGGTGAAGCCCTGTTTAACACTCGTCCAGCTCATCTGCTTGCCATGAAGGGTAACTTGACCCGGTGTAAATTATGCACCATTGTGATTTTGCCAGCCTCCCTCAGTGCTTAGCCTGCTGCTGGTACACAGAGAGCCAAAATCCCACTGCAGGGAAGCCTTTATTAACAAGTTACACAGCTACTAGTAAATTGCTTACTCCCGGATTCTGTAATTAAGATGACACATCTTCCTGACGATTGCTTTAAAGAGACAAAATATTAGTGGAAGAAATGCTGCAGAAATATTTCAGCACCTGTTTATCATGACCATGTGTTAAGCTCCGTTTGCACACCCTGCCAGCCTTTATTAGGAGAGCTCTGCAAGTTGCAGACTCCCAAATATACCTTCTCTGAATCAGTTTGTACTAGCTTTCTCCTCACTTTCCAGGCTTAGGACAGAAAACCATACTTACAGTCTTAACCTTTAGGTTTCCCAAGGTGGGTAGGTGAGGTTTTTCTGTTGTTCGTTGGGGAATTTTTAATATTTTTTTTCTTTGAAGTATTAGCTGAGTAATGATACACACTGAGGGATCAAAGTGAAATGCATTGCTTTAACAAATCTCAGAGTAAATTGAGCACAGCCTACAAGATACTTGGAAACAGAAGCAACTTCCACCCATGGAAAATTTCTAACACTTGCAACAGTTGCACCCAACAAAACTGAAAAGCTTGTCGCTTCTCTTCGCCCCTAAACGCGACACCCTGAGCACCGAAGACGGCGGCCGTGCACTTCGCAGTGTTCTGAAGGCAAGTAAAAGAATCATTAAATAGATGACTGAGCCCAACAGGATTTAGGCATCCCTAGCCAAGCAAGACCCAGCACTTGCTGGCGACCGCCGCGCTGCAGGGCCTGACAGCAGACACAGCGCTTTGCAGGCTTTTCCCAGACGGGGCAAGAGGAGCTCCGAGCCTCCCCAAAGCCGCCCCGTGCTCACGCAGATCCCGGGCACCGAGCATCCCCTTCCCAAGGCTGCAGGCAGCAGCCGGAGCCGGCCTCACCGAACGGGTTCCACGGCTGGAAGCCGAGGGAGAAATCCCGGCGGGTACGAGGAGGGTGGGGAAAGTCTGAGATGAAGTAGGCAAGAAGGACTCTCTGGAGGAGAAGGGGGAAAAAAATAATAATTAGAGAGAGATTTAAGATAACAGACAGCAAATGCAGGCGGGATGTAAACGGGGAATTCTTCCAGCAGATTTTTACCACACGGGATCTCGGGAAGCTCACCGCTGTATAGGTGAGGAATACAGCCTGCTGAAGATATTATGGGAGGGGAACACTGGGCTTTTGTCTCTCGAGCTCCATTTCTGTGGTTTGAAGCAAGGATAAAGATAATAACATCCTGTCCTGAAACAATTTCAGGAGCTAAATAGAGTATATACAGTCAAGTAAAATTAAGCTATTGTTATTAACTCTCACCTTCTCTCACCCATGATACTAGATTAAAAAGACAGTTTCTCTGAAGGAAAAAAAAAGCATTGTAAAAACTACCATTCACATTGCTATTACCTATAATAGCATAAATCCTCAATATCTGACTATTACAGATAGACTTGAACTCCTTTTCTTTCTTATAAAAATTCCCTCTCCTTTGCCCACTCAGGACAGAGGTGGGCAATTCCTTCCTCACACCCTGGCTGTGAGGTGGATTGGGACAGAACCCCCTGCCCCCCCCACACCTCCCTGGCAGGAAGGCTGAGTGCCCCAGAGCCGCTACAGCTGGGCTGGGGAGAAGGGCTGTACCTTCCAGCCCCTGCTTTATGACTCCTCAGACCAGCAAAATCACCCCATGTCAGCGTATGGAAGCGGTTAGTCAATGAGGGGAGGGTCAGATCCAGCCCTTTAAGCATTGATTGCAAGCTCACAGTTTCTCCCAAAGGCAAAAAAAAAAAAGTGTACTTGAACCCGTAGAACAGATAGGCTGAAGCTGATTTATTGGGGTGATTTAGATCTGTTAAAACAAATTTAATTTTGAATACAATTTTATATCAATTAACAGAGTCTCACAAGTGTAGCCATTAAGGAATCTCTTTCCAAAACCAAAGCCAAATATTCAAGATTTATGAGACTGACTTGCCATATTGGAAGTAACTAATTATTCGTAATGATTCTTTGTACTCTGACAGTGATTATGTATTTTCAGTGCAAATGACCATGATGAAGCAAGTGATAAAGGCAGCCCATGTTTGTGAAAGGGATACCAAGCAGTTAAGGCCTGATTGTTTTGGCAAAATATTGGGGTAGCAGGGGAAGAAACAACAGAAAACAACTAAGCCCATCGACATAAAACCCAACTTATTTAACATCCTGAAGTGTCTCCTGGTGCATGTCAGAGCTGTAATGAAAGTCTGTGGTCTCTTTTTACTGCCTTAAGCAATTTTGTATTCAGTTTATTTATTGTGACCTTTCGGCTGTCCTTCCACCTTGGACATGACAGTCTTTAACAAAGCAAAGCCTCGCGGACCCAGCTTGCAGCATTTGCAACAGATCGTGGAGTGTGTCTGGGGTGAGAGGAACAACGCAGATTTGGGGCATGATTCTCATTTGCACTGAATTTTCTTCACCTCAGTCTGATGGCACTGGGCAGAAAAAGCACATTGCAACCCCGCTTCCACCTCCATTGGATGAAGGAAATGTCTCTGGATTATTCTGCCCTGATTAAAGTACCTGTGAATCGAAAATGATAGTTACACAGGGACTGGGTCGATTTTCACGTTGCCTCAGGCTACAGAGAATACAAAAGCACCGCCTTTCTCCTTTTTCATGACTTCCAGTACTGCCCCAGACACAGGAACAGAGTAATTGAGAACAAAGTCCCTGTTCCAGTGAGGTGCTCGGTGCCAGCAAGGTTAATGTCCAGGGGCAGGCTGGTGGCAAGAGCAATGCCGTGTTTACTGCTATGGTTGCCGCTGCTCTGATGCCACACTCACTCGAGCTATGAACGAGGGTCTAATTTCTCATCCTCAAAAGGCAAAGGCATAGCAAGCTGGTCATTAAAATCTGCAGCAGCATGCATGTGATTAAAATGTTAATGTCAATATTGTAATCAAGGTCTGACTCACAGGACAGCTGGTAAGAGACTTGATCTGTATTGCTTAGCCCCAGTCACCTGATGCAGACCCGGGTTACGGAACGGTTGTGCCCCATCACATGGCAGGGATTGGCATTCACCGGCTCGTGTGGCGAGCTGGAGGCTGGCTGCTGGAAAGGGACAATCAGCTCAAAGCCAGGTCCAGTGCTGGTAAGTTCAGCCACGCCTGCACTCCAGCAGGAGGAAAGCTTTTCAATAAATTTCCTTGGCATCACCTGAGCTGCAGCTCTGCTGCTGCTGCGTGTCTCCAGCCCACACGCAGTGCTGCTCCTGGCTTGTCCTGTCCCTTGGCCTCACTTGCCCATCTCTCTCGCTTTTGGAATTTTCTGTGCTAGTTTCTATCCAGTTGAGTTGTAGACATTTAAGCCTGTGGTAAATTTTGCCTGATGTTGTCTAAGCACCGAAAGGGCTATAGTCTGCAAAGCTTCTTTTCAGTAAATTCAGGATTAATGAAGAAGGCCTCTCTATTGTTGGAATGTCTAATACAATTATCCACTGAATGAATGGACTAGGCAGCAGCGGAGGGCTCCCAGGTTTGTGGCAGGGAATTGTCTGTTTTAACATCCATCTGTTTTCATTCCCTCTGATCCATTATCATTCACCTAGAGTTATAACATGATGAATATCATTGTGCAGAATGCCATTTGATGCTGGGGGGAAACAAAACCACTGTAGGTCTGCCTTCTATTGAAAACACAAAATTGCCTTGGTGGAAGGAAAGGCATGATTGATTCAGAGACGCTGTTTCAAGCAGAGGCATCCTTTCCCATGTGGACTGCTTGATTTTGTTAATTCCTTTGGATGACCCCTCTGCTGCATCTTTCAACAAGAAAATATATATATACAGAAATGAGAATAACTATGGACAGTCATAGTGCTGCTGAATTTGTGGAGTTAATTGAAAAAAAAAATGGTATTCACAACTCTCCCCAGAAGACAACTTCGGTTTACGTTCCCAGTGACATTAAACTCCTGTACGTAAACACGGGATGAGAATCTTGATGACCCTGCTGACAGGAAATAAAGAAAGGAACTTTACAGGCAATTTCCACTGTCCTTGTTGGTCAGCAAATTTGGAAGTGAATGAAAAAAGGAGAACTAGAAACGCATATTAATGATGGAGGGCCAAGAGCACAACAGGAGTGAGATGAGCACTAGCAAGAGAAACTGTTAAAAATGCCCCAGTTTATCTTTTTAAATGACTTACCCTTATGATGTACTTATAAGCAACACAGAAATCACCTTGTAAATAAAAGGACAGGCTCACCAGTGAAAAAATAACTTAGTGAACTCGGTGTAAATGCTTCTTTCTAGAAAGTGTCCCTTAAAATATTGGTAAAGCAAATACAGTTGTTAAACGCAATCCATTGTTTAACTGGGTGTATCTAAACTGAGACCTTTCATTAACAACCATCTCCTGGATCTTGGTTGTGCCTTTCAAATACCATACATTTAAAAAATACTATAGTGTCACTTAATGAAACAGGAGAAGAAACATCCTTTGGAAATCCACAGTCCAGCAAAATCCAGGGCAGATAACTGTCTGGCTCCCCACTAGCCTGTAATTACCTGAGGAAGCAGCTAGATTTAGCTATCTTCCTTCTTTAATTGGCACACAAAAGATTATAGGATTTTATTAGGACACAAATGACACCGATATGAGTGTGATTGAGGCATGCAATGCATGACTGACTATTTGCATTAAGAGGCTTTGCACTACACATGGGATTTCTACCTTTGGTTTTAAATGGCTTAAATTTAAATGACGTTTCCATGCTACATTTTAAGAGGATGATATTTATTTTAGCGCTTGTCTAAGTGAGGTAAGGCAACGCTGTTGCCAGACACCAGAAACCCTTCTCAAAGAGCCTGTTTGGGCCAGGTGGAAGGGGGTTGGTTTTTGACTGCTCCGTTGTTACAATTAGATCAGGAACGTAAAGAAAAAGAAGGAAAGACGGGTATTGAAATGCCCACGCTGAAACATACGACGAGTGTGTTAGACACCCAGCTGCCAGCCTGCCACTTCTGGGGACAGCAGCCTAATGAAGCCACCATCCCTGGCAATGACTGAACTGGAACACAGTTCAGTGGGAGCAGGTAGCAGGAGATCTTTTGGCTTCCTTTACTTCAGCGGCTCCCACTGACTCTGAATCTCCTTCATGGATTTTTTCCCTTACACATAAATCTCAATGGACTCCTTTAGGTTTTATTTCACATCTTTCTAATGTCTCTCACATCCAGTACTAAAGGCTACCCCCCAGGAAAGGTGAAAGCAGCTGAAGATGTAAGGAATTAAGCCAAGTCAGTCCAACAGAGCAAAGCCCGCCCCACACAAGGAAGGGAGTACCCAGAAGTGATGGTAATATGCTGCAATATCTGACTGTGTGCAATAAAATACGATAACAAGAGGATTAAGTCCTGCTACCATTGCGATACGCAGAACAGCCCTGTGCAGGAGCCCTAATCCAGGCACACCTTCCTCAGTGCTGTCCTTGGGACTGGGCACTGCACTGCTGCTCAGTTGGCCACCAAGCCAGTCCCTGTCCCAGGGGAATGCCTGAGGACCAAGTCTTTGGCCAAGCGATCCTGGAGAGGGGAGGGCCTGAAACTGCAGGGAAACAAGAAGTGAAACAGCCCCCTCCTGCATTGTAGAGCCCAAATGAAATCTCAACTAGATGAATGGACAGGGAGCAGGAGCAAATGAACAGGGTCTCCTGCTGCCATCTCCATGACTCTTAACCCCCGGTTCCCTTACACAGCTCCATGGCCCACCCACAGCCCTAGCTGCCCAACTCCTCTGTTCTGCACCCTCATTACCAGCTCATTCCCCGATTGTTCCCTAACTTGTCCCTTGACCCACGGATTGTTTCCTGGCTCATCCCTCAGCTCTTTCCATGTCTCTCAGCTCTTCCTGTGTTCCCCAAGTTGTCCTGAACCCCCAGCTGACCCCTCAGCCTGTCCCTCGGTTCAGCGTTTGACCCTCAACTCATCCCGCAGCTCGTTCCCTGTCCCTGGCTCACCCTCCGACCCCCAGCTCACTTCTCGCCCCTGGGCTCATCGTTTGACCCCCCAGCCCATCCCGCAGCTCACGCCTGGTCCCACCGCTCGCCGCAGCCCGTCCCCTGTCCCCGGCTCCCCTCCATCCCCGGTCCCTGTCCCGGCCCGCGGCGCTGCCCCCTCCCTGTCCCGGGGCAGGGCGGCCGCGGGGCCGCGGGGCGAGAGCCGGGCCGGGGCAAACTTTTCCCGGGGGCTCGGGCGGGCGCGGCGCCCCCGGCCCGCGCGGAGGGGAGGCGAGG